>OX638303.1:21910805-22080589 GCA_951812265.1 Taphrorychus bicolor
TACATAAAAAACAGAGATTTTGAAAAGTCAAATATATGCCAACACGCCTTTGATAATGGTCATAGAGTAAAATGGAACGATACTAGTATCGTATCCAAAGAACCATTATCAAAGAAGCGTAAAATCAAAGAAAGTGCATATATTTTACTTAACAAAGATCATTGTGTGGCTTCTTGTTCAGCATACATAGATAACACGTGGTTACCTATGTTAGAACAAGAAGTTCAAAATGGTAACTTACATATAAATTAATATTAACATTCACATTATACCTATTTTACACGTAGATAGAACAAATCATATTAGGTACTAAACAATACATTAACCAAACATTTTAAACGTACCTTTCGTAATAATGACAATTCTTATCTAATGACATTTTCATGTCAAAAGCAAAAAGCAATTTTCAGAATATCACACACAAATACTCAAAGACAAAACACATTAATAGGTATAATTTTTTGTAATTCATAGTTTTTAAAGCTTTATTTTTTAGATAGTTCTGAAGAAGGCAGCAGACAAATTGCCGAAACGTTAACCAGGTCGATTTGTCCGAGCCCTTTCTAGGGTAAATTGTTATTCGCAGTAATTTTACTGTGAGTAGTGCGAAATTCCTTCTCCAACAACGAACGAATCGAGCCCAAAAGTTAATGAGGCTTCACCCAAAAGTAAGTAGTAAAAAATTGCAACTTTGCTTCTGCGAATTTTCTTATATAATGGATTATTTTAGAAAAATCGTCGACTTAGCAAAAATGCTGGCGGATAAAGAAAGTATGTGATATGTTACTTAAGTTTTAATATTTTTTTGACATAAACTTAAGCCTAACGTAAAATTGATGGTTATCTATTTCACAAAAACCACAACTAATAAAGATAACAACATTAACCATTAACAATGGGCGGTCACATTTAATTTGGAGGTTCTAACACAAAGAATAGTGGACTCCCGTGATGAAACAACTGAATGTTGTTTAACTTGAAGTAAAATGACAGCAGAACTTTTCATCATATAGATGTCATTTTATGGCTCCTAAAGTTATGCCGAATGATATCTTTCAGGAGCCTATTCTGTAGGAAGTTGTGAAAGTGAGAATACAAATTTTGACAACCTTGATTGGTCAAAAAAATCTATTGACCAATTCCATTGGCCAGAGATTTTCATTTTCACTTTCACACCTTTCTATAGAATAAGTGCCCTGAAAGTACCTATTAATTATCCAGACGTATGTCAACAAAAACATTGAATTTGAATAAATTATTTAAGCGTTAGGCATAACTTTATTTATAATATAAATTATAACATCAGTTTATTATGGCGGTAAGTTATTTCTTGTCCTAGACCTCCAGATTAAATTATATTAAAAAAAATAATAAGGGCTAATGCTGCAACAAAAAAGGTATCGAAAAGGTTGGGGCTTTTAAACGCTCAAACGAAAGCATAGATGCCATTTCTGTCGTTGAAAATGATGTTGACCGTAAACCAAGACCCTAATGCATTTATTATATCTTAAAAATTTCGATTCAAGAGATTAATTAGCAAAAAATTATATGCTCGAGTTACTAGGTTGGAATACTTAATTAAAGTGTATGTGTATGTAATAATTAAAGTGCATATGTGTTTAAGTATTTATACTATAGGTATTTTCAAAAAATATATTTAAATGAAAAATATGGTTTTATATTCAAGTGTTTCTAATTTCTTTATAATGTTTCGCCATATGTAATATTTAGCTTATTAAAAATCCGGTTCAAACTGGTATTATTGTCATTTCATCCATTTATAAAGCTGGCAACGTAGCTCTGACTCGACTTTGTCTGTTTAACTACATAAATTCATATATATTGGATTGGATTTGTATGGTTTTCCTATATGGTTTAGGTTTGCATGTAGTCCTAATGGTAAATATACAAAATTATATTCGGAAAGCTATTTCCTATTTTGGCGGGATTTTCTATGTATATATGTGACTTTTGGCATAAAGAAACGCCCTTTAACAAACATATTCCAAGAAATATATATTTAACGTTGGGTAAATAGGTGGACCAGGTTTGTATGGTTTTCCAAGTGGTCTGACTTTGATAGAAAGAGCTATATATATATATATATATATATATATATATATATTTAAAATAATAAAAATGCAATTTTTATTGAATTAATAATATTGCCGTATACGAAAAGTTTTCAAAACAAATTAGAATTGCTGAAAAATGCGCTCTAAGAAAATAATTGTAACAATATGAAAAAAAATATATTATCGCTGATGTTATAGGATCATCGTAAGACGTAAATTATTGGAACAGACCAAGATTATCGAATTATCAATTCACATGTGATGTGAAAAAAAAACGAATAAATTCTTGTAAACTATGGACAAAAAATTGGGATAATATTATGGGAAAAAAAGATAAAAATGTATTTATCACTGATGTAATAGGATTATCGCGAGTAATTCCACGAGAGCTTTAAAATTACCGATAATTTTTCACGATTGCATGTTTTCCATAATTTCACGAGTCCTTTAGGACGAGTGAAATTACCGTTGTAATTTTTATGAAAATTATCGAATTACCACTTAGACCTTGTTTGGCCATTGCAATTATGTAGAGGAGTGAAATTATCCTAATTAAAAAAATCTTAACATCAACTGAATTTGCTGAAAAAGTCGAAACCCAAAAGAAAAAACTAACATTTGTTAAAAAAATCATGAAAAAATGATAACTCCTTTTTTTATTCCTATTTTTCAATATCCAAAAACAGCCTAAGGTGACCAAGAAACATAATTATCAATTAATGTTTTGAACGAAATCGTTAAAAAATTCAATTATTTATAAAATAAAATATATCTGAAAATATAATATAAAAACATTATAATCACAAACGAACAACAGCCTGAAACCCCTTTACAGACAACCGAGTAATATTTATAACCAACTATATAAAAAATGCAATTATCATTGATTTCATGTGATTATCATGTCGAAAAACAGTCAGTACAACCTAAGATACCTGAGAAACACGATTAATAAGAAAGAAGCTACTAGGTTTGACAAGTAGGTTAAATCAATGTAATTATCATTGACGTAAAAAGATTATCGTTAAAAAAGTGGTCTAAACACATTGGCTAAAATACAGAACTCTAAACACATTGGCTAAAATACAGAAAAAATATGAATTTTTGAAAGAAAATCGAATAAAATAGACAACTGATCCAAACAGATCGCTCAAATACGCAGTTTTTATAAAAGAAATTATTGTTGCTTTGATAATCTATAAAAGTGCAATTATCATTGATATAAGATTATCATAACTAGAAAAATGGTCAAAACATACCAATATCGCTAGAACAAGTAATTCTTAATAAAGGAACAAATATTTGTTACATGTCAGGCAAACTATCGCAACAAAAATGTTTTCACAACAGAGTAATAATACTGCAACAAACAATTATCAATTAAAACGCAAATAGTTGTAGCAAGAGTATTAAAGAATTCAATTATCGCTAATGTAATGAGAATCCCGGGATCGAAAAGAGATTTAAACAGACACATTCCTGAAGAGTGCAATTTTCAGAAAGTAATTTAATAGTTTGTAAGAAAATTAATATGAGTGCAATTATCATTGAAGTAATAAGGCTATTTTGACACAAAAAAAATCAAAAACACTATCGCTGATACCAGTAGGGATTTTTTGGGCACTCTGCGCCATTTCTCCGAACCAATCAGGAACGTCCTATCCCATCTTGCTACCTTTGAAGGCTTTTAAGCCCCGCCCCCCAACCTATCAGATTCGTTAAACTTCAATCTGGTAATCTGGTACTTGTCGAAGTCCTTAAACCCCACCCTCAACCAATCAGTAGCGGCTTAACCGACCAATAGAAAAACGCAAATTTCTCCAAAATCTTAACTCCACCTTTCTCCGAAATGGCTGCACCCTCCTCCGAAATCTGTCCAGAGCCGTACTCAGTCCTTCAACACGGTACCATAAATATTTTCGGCTGGTACGGTCTTGTAGGTAAAATCTGTGCAACTATCCAAAGGCGTACTCAAACCTTGCGTCTCGAAAACCATGTTTTATTAATAGGTAATACCGTACAGAAGAAGTCTAATTACAGAAGAAGTCTAATTGTTGGAGGTTGTGGGTGTGTAATTAATGAAACAATTACATTTGTTTTACCACATCCAGAACCTCCAACAATTAGACTTCTTATGTTTGATGGTAATAAGGGACCGTGTATACCCGATTGGGATACGCCTCCGTTTGACTTCACAGATTTTTAGTGGGGTGTCCAAGCATGTAACAGGGTCGGAGCAATCGCAATATTTATGGTACCTGATACATGGTTTCCGAGACGCAAAGTTTGGGTACGCCTATGGATAGTTGCACAGATTTTACCAACCAAAAATATTTATGGTAACGGGTTGCCTGCCAAGTTGTTGCCAATCAATGGTTTCCGAGGCAGAAGGACTGAGTACGGCTCTGGACAGATTTCAGAGAAGGGTGGAGCCATTACGGAGAAATGAGAAATTTGCGTCTTTCTATTGGTCGGTTAAGCCGCTACTGATTGGTTGAGGGTGGGGTTTAAGAACCTGTATAGATACCAGATCGGGGTTTAACGATTCTGATTGGTTGGGGGCGGGGCTTAAAAGCCTGCAGAAGTGGCAAGATGGGGGTAGGACGTTCCTGATTGGTTCGGAGAAATTGCGCAGAGTGCCCAAAGAATCTCTACTGATACAGGTAACTCCAGGTAACTACCAAAAAAGGAATTAATGATTGTAAGAAAAACGATAAAAATTCAATTATAATTGAGATAATAAGAATGTCGTAATAAAAAAATGGTCAAAACAAACTATGACTTTCTGAAATACGCAATTCTCAATAAAGGAGCAAATGGTGTAAAGTGATGAATAATAAATGCAATTACCATATCGTCAAAAATATGATTATAATAAAGTAAGCTGAGATACGAATTTCTCAAAAAATATACCAGTATTTGTAAGAAGATTGACTGAAAAAAAAAGCAATTATCATTGGGATAATAGGATTATTATAATAGGAAAATGGTCAAAAGCGACTAAAATGGCTAACATAACAAATTCTCAGAAACAAAATAGATCTTGATAAGAAAATCGATGAAACTGCAGCTATCATTGAAATTATAAAATTATCGTAACAAAAAAATTATTAATTCTAACTAAGATAGATGAAATTCGAAATTTTAAGCATAAAAACTAATATTTGTCAAAAGCCGATAAGACAATTATCAGGGGTAACACCACGACAGCTTTAAAATGATCGATAATTCTTTATAATGTCATGAATCCTTTAGGACGAGAGATATTTGCCAGGAAACATGCCAGACTGAAAAATTATCTGGTTCATTTTAAAGTTGAAATGGCATTTAGTGAGGTTATTTCTTGAATTAAATACAATATTATGAAAAACATATAAATACTATTAGAATATTCGGACGTCACCTTAAAGAAGGCAGTCATACAACGGCATTTATTAGAGTTTTACTAGAGTTCCAAAAAAACGTGAAATTACCGCTGTAATTGTTTTTGAGAATTAGCGAATTATCGCTTAATAATATATCTCCATATAATGTAGGTGAGCGAAATAATCATTAAGATAATAAAATTATCTTTACAGAAATATTTTCAAACAAACTTATTTGAACTAAGGAATCTTAAGGTCTGCTTTGACCCTTGAAAATACTAATGTTTTTTGTAAAACAATAGAAAAAAACGTTTTTCATGGAGATTGTAACTGATAACTGCTCAAAATAGACTAAGGTAACTGAAACAATTAATTGTCAAAAAGGAAATTGATATTTGTAAGAGAGTCGATAAAATAGCAACTATCATTCTAGCTCAATGATAATTGCTATTTTATCGACACTCTTACAAAATCAACGTAACTGAAAAATTGGCCAAACAGACTAAAATTGCTTAAATACGACATTATCAGAAGTTAAACCAATATTTGTAAGAAAGTCGATAAAAAGACAATTATCGTGGGGATAATAAAATCTAAAATACGCAATTTTCAAAAAAGAAAATATATATGTCCTCTTTTAAACAATAAAAATGCAATTTTTGTTGAAATAATAATATTGTCGTATACGAAAAGTTTTCAAAACAAATTAGAATTGCTGAAAAATGCACTCTGAGAAAATAATAGTAACAATATGAAAAAAAGGTTATTGTTGATGTTATAGGATCATCGTAACACGTAAATGATCGAAACAGACCAAGATTATCGAATTATCAATTCACATCATGTGATTTGAAAAAAAAAACGAATAAGTTCTTGTAAACTATGGACAAAAAAATTGGGATATATTATGTGAAAAAGAAATGATAAAAATGTAATTATCACAGATGCAATAGGATTATCGGGGGTAATACCACGAGAGCTTTAAAATTACCGATAATTTTTCACGATTGCATGTTTTCCATAATTTCACGAGTGAAATTTGCAAGGCAATGATTGAGGCAATTGAAGTCATCGTAATAGAAAAATGATCAAAGCAGACTTTAAGATCGCTGAGATACTCAAATCTCAGTAAAGATACTCAAATCCCAATAAATAAGATTATCGTAATAGGACAGTGGTCAAAACAGACTAAAATGGCCAAAACACGCAGTTATCAGTAAAAAATATTCGTCAGTCCAATGCCAAAACCATGAATATGCAAATCTACAGTTCTGCACATTAGTGGTTTTGGAATTGGACTGACGATATGTGACTATATAACAAATGCAATTATCACTGATATAACATATCGTAATCCAATTGGTCAAAACAGACTAAAATCGCTAAAACACGAAATTCTCAAAAAAGAAAATATAAGATTGTTGAAACGCTCTTCTCAGTAACGAAAAACATTTGCAACAGGATGGATGTAAATGAAATTATCATTGATACAGTAAGATTGTCACTACCAACCGAAAATTAATTTAAACAGATTACAATAGCTAAAACGTGCTATTCTCAGTAATCGAAAATTATTTGTTACATGATGAAATGTGAAATGATGTGTGATGATGAAAAAATGCAATTATCGCTAATATAATGATATTTATGTAACAGAAAATTATTATTGAAATAATAAAAATACAAAAGATATATGCAGTTCAAACGGATTAAGGTCGCAAAAAAAGACGTTACGAAGGAAAGAAAAAACTGATATTTGAAACAATTTGGATATAAAATGTAATTATCACTAATGCAATAAAATCATCATAAGAGAAAAATTATTGGAACGGAATAGAATCACTGAAACATGCAATTTTTAAAAAGTTAACTAATCTCTATTAGAAAATTGATAAAATGCAATTGTCATTAAGATAATAAAATTATCAAGCCAGATTAAAACTACTGAAATACATATTTGCCAGTAAACACACAAACATTCGTAACAAGAAAAATGCAATTATCACTTATATAGTAGGATTATCGCAACTGAAAATTGATCCAAATAGATCGAGATAGTTGAAACACGCAATTCTCAGTAAAGTAACAATCATAATATGTAACAAGATAGATATAACAATGTATAACAAATAGATCAAGATGGCTGAAACACGCAGCTCTCAAAAAAGAAACAAATATTTATAAGAAAATCGATAAAAATGCAGTAATTATCAGTAAGATAATAAGAATATCGTAATAAAACAATTTTAAGACCAACTAATATGACTTCCAGTAAAGTAACCATCATAAGATGCAACAAGATAGATAAAAAAATGAAATTATCACTGACATAATAAGATTATCGCCACCGAAAATTAATGCGAAACTTGATTTCTAACCGAACTCTGGTTTGCGTCGTTCAGTCAATCCTAATCGCGGGCGGTAAAGATCCACTTTCCGCACTTGTTAGGCAACTATAAATAAAATCTTTGTACTCTTAGCACCATTGACATGTAGTCAGTTTACAGCACGTGTGTCATAAAGTCTTTCCTTTAATTGCTCGACTTTTTATCTATTTTTAGACTGCCTATTTCACCTACGACCCGACTCACCTATTCTAAGCAACAACGACCTGCCCAAAACGACAGACTGTCAGATATGGTTCCCGGCACCGAACGACGGTCACGGATTGGTCGCCGAACTCACACGCCTCAACGTACCCTGCGACAAAGGGTACGTGCACTTTGCAGGAATGAACCACACTCAGTATACGCAGGACGGACAGTTACTACATAAATTATGTGGTAAGCGAATTACGTATAGGAGCAGATTTTTTTTACAATATATCGATACATTATTATGATAATCTCAATAAATTCTGATAACTATCATCTATTAGAAATTCGACAGTTATCAAAATGTTTATGTTTTTCGACATTTCGTTAATTAACAGCTTTTTGATAATAATTATCAGTATTTCGATAGTTAATAGCAGATTGAAATGCTTCGGCCTTTCAATAGTTCTCGCTCTTTCAATAGTTATTTTAGGAAGTAGAATTTTTTTTCATTACATAAATTTGATAGTTGTCGATATATCTAATAACGATACATTGTTACGATACTAAATAAATCTCTAAACAATAGTTATCGAAGCTTCGACAGTTATCAACATTTTGATATAATCTAAAGTGTTTTCCGAGCTTTGAAGCCGTGGTCCCTTTAAATTTCTTCCTGACGTTTCGTCTACAGCTGCGGCAGACATTATTAAAGGCTATGAGGCAATGGGCGAAGAGATCTCCCATGCTTCACGACGTTGACTGATTCGAATGTGGTGAGCTCCGTGGTATTTATTTACCCCGCCGTCGCGCTGCAGTGTAAGGACTGGGGTGGGGGTAGTGTTGGCGCGGGGTTTCGGCGCACTTGAAGTGTATCGTAAACCTCGCTCCCAGTCTGCATTTAGAAACGTAATTTCATCCTTCCTGTTGAAATGGTTGTCGTGTTTAAAGATGTTAATCTCAGATAGAAGCCATCGAGATTTTTAAACACGAACAATTTCAACAGGAAGGAAGAATTTACGTACCCCCACCCCAGTCCCTCCATTGCCACGCGGCTGTGGGGGAATAAATACCACGGAGCTCACCACAGTCGAATCAGTCAACGTCGGAAAGCACGGGAGATCAGTTTGCCCATTGCCTCCTCGCCTTTGATAATGTCTGCCGCAGCTGTAGACGAAATGCCAGAAAGAAATTCTATTGGACCACGGCTTCAAAGCCCGGAAAACACTTTGAGATCGTTCAAAAATTGCAAAACTAAATATTTAAAGTACAATAACTCTTAGGAATTCACAATTTTCAAGGTTTAATTTAAGGTTGTTACAGACTTTTATAAACTCCAATTTTTTTAACTTGCAAACAATTAAAAAAAGTACCAGTCACTTTAACAGATAAATAATGAAATTCGTAAAATCTCGTTACATCTGGGTTTTCAACCTTAAGAATGAAGAATTCCTTTATGGAAGTTGTAATGTAATGTTTAATAACAGTTTGAAATAAAATAAATAGCTTGTGCGTTACTTCTTCCTGTTTCTTTGTAACTGTTAATAAATTGCAAAACAAACAAACAAACAAGGTTTAGGATACAATCAACGTTGACAGAACGTAACAATTACAGAATCGTGAATTATTAACAGTTATTGTCCCTCAAATGTTTCGTTTTGCAATTTTTTAATAGTTACGAAGTAACAGTAAACCTAACAACAGTTAAACAGTAACAGGAGCAAAAAATATAACAGTTATTATTTCTATTTGTCGACAGAATTAAACGTATTGCCTCTGATATTGCTGGATAGTTTGTTAACAGTCTTTTCATAAGGCTAAGTGCTATAACTTAAGATTGAATCGCTGGGTAACGCAAAACTTGACATGTTGAATTATTTAATTGTTAAAGTAACTGTTACTATTTCATAATTGTTACCAAGTTAAAAAAAATACAACTTTATAAAAGTTACAGACTTTTATAAAGTTGTATTTTTATATTTCGCCTTGAAAAGCGTAATTTGTTAACCGTTATTGTCCCTTAAATGTTTAGTTTTGCAATTTTTTAACCGCTACACAGTGACAAGAGCAAAAAATATAACAATTATTAATTCTATTTATCGACAGAATTAAACGAATGGCTGGATACTTTATTAAGTATTTCTGCATGAGGCTAAGTGATATAACTTAAGCCTGAACCACCGGGTAATGCAACATTTTACATATTTAATTAGTTACCTGTTAAAGTAACTGTTACTTTGCTTTATTTGTTTGCAACTAAAAACATACCCCTTTATAGAATTCTATATTCTTAAAATAAATCCTTAAAAATCTTGGATCATTAAGAATTATTGTCTCTTAAATGTTTATTTTTGCAATTTTTAACAGTTACAAAGTAAGAGCAAGTAACGTAACAGTTATTAATTCTATTTAGATTTAGCGACAGAATTAAATACATTGCTTGATTCTCCATTAACATCTGCTGCATAAGACTAAGAGGTATAACCTAAAACTAAACCGCCGGGTACTGTGACTGTTACTTTTTCATAATTGTTTGCAAGTTAAAAAAATACACTTTATGAACCGCCTGGTAACGCAAAACTTGACATGTTCAATTATTTGCCTGTTAAAGTAACTGTTACTATTTCATAATTGTTACCAAGTTAAAAAAATACAACTTTATAAAAGTCCGTAAAATTTTTTATTGCGCCTTGAAAGTCGTGAATTATTAAGCGTTATTATCCCTCAAATGTTTAGTTTTGCAATTTTTTAACAGTTACACAGTAACAAAAGCAAATAACAGTTATTAATTATCTTCATCGACAGAATTAAATACATTACTTGATACTTCATTAACATCTTCTGCATAAGACTAAGTGGTATAACCTAAAACTACACCGCCGGGTACTGTGACTGTTACTTTTTCATAATTGTTTGCAAGTTAAAAAATACACTTTATGAAATTCTGAACAATTATTCACCCAAATTTTTCGTTTTGCAATGTTTTAACAGTTACAAAGTAACAGCAAACCTAACAGGAGAATGAAAAAATATAACAGTTATTAGTTTTAGTCAGCGACAGAATTAAATGTATTAGAGGATACTTCATTAAAAGTTTTTGCTTAAGGCTAAATGGTATAACCTAAAATTGAACCGCCGGGTAACGCAAACCTTGACATATTCAATTATTTTCCTGTTAAAGTAACTGTTACTATTTCATAGTTGTTACCAAGTTAAAAAAAAATACAACTTTATAAAAGTCTGTAACATTTTTATATTGCGCCTTGAAAATCGTAAATTTTTAACTGTTATTCTCCCTTAAATGTTTGATTTTGCAATTTTTTAACAGTTACACAGTAACAGGAGCCAAAAATATAACAGTAATTAATTCTATTTGTCGACAGAATTAAACGTATTGCCTGTAGTATTGCTGGATACTTTGTTAACAGTCTTTTCATAAGGCTAAATGCTATAACTTAAAACTGAATCGCTGGGTAACGCAAGACTTAACATATTGAATTATTAGCTTATTAAAGTAACTGTTACTATTTCATAATTGTTGCCAAGTTAAAAAAATACTACTTTATAAAAATCTGTAACATTCTTATAATGCGCCTTGAAAATCGTAAATTGTTAACCGTTATTGTCCCTTAAATGTTTAGTTTTGCAATTTTTTAACAGTTACACAGTAACAAGTCCAAAAAATATAACAGTTATTGATTCTGAATGCTGAATTCTGCTGAAAAAAAATACAACTTTATAAAAGTCTGTAATATGTTTATATTGCACCTTGAAAATCGTAAATTATTAACCATTACTGTCCTTCAAATCTTTATTTTTGCAATTTTTTAACAGTTATATAGTAACAGGAGCAAAAAATATAACAGTTATGAATTCTTTTTATCAACAGAATTAAATGTATTGCTGCATACTTAACAGACATGAACAGTTTCTGCAGAGGTTTAAGTGGTATAACTTAAGGCTGAACAGCCCAGTATCGCAAAATTTTACATATTTAATTAATTACCTGTTAAGGTAACTGTTATTTTTCCATATTTGTTTGCAATTTAAAAATATGCCAATTTATAAAATCCTATAACATTCTTAAAATAAATGCTTAAAAATCTTGAATCACTAAGAGTTATTGTCTCCTAAATGTTTATTTTTGCATTTTTTTAACAGTTACAAAGTAAGAGCATATAATGTAACAGTTATTAATTATGTTTAGCGACATAATTAAATCCATTGCTTGATACTTTATTAAAATATTTTGCATGAGACTAAGTGGTATAACCTAAAGCTAAACCGCCAGGTAAAGCAAAATATGAGATATTTATTTATTTAGCTGTTAAAGTGACTGTTACGTTGTTTTCATAGTTGTTGCAAGTTAAGAAAAAATACACTTTATGAAATTCTGAACATTTTTAAATCAAACCTTGAAATTCGTGAATTATTAACAGTTATTATCTTCCAAATGTTTCGTTTTGCAATTTTTAACAGTGACAAAGTAAAAGTAAACCTAACCACAGAATGAAAAAATATAACGGTTACTAGTTTTATTTGGCGACAGAATTAGGTGTGTTGCTGGCTACTTCATTAACAGTTTCTGCATAAGGCTAAGTGGTATAACTTAAGATTGAACAGCCGGGTAACGCAAAACTTGACATATTCAATTATTTGCCTGTTAAAGTAACTGTTGCTATTTCATAATTGTTAGCAATTTGAAAAAAAAAACAACTTTATAATAGTCTGTAATTTTTAAATTGCGCCTTGAAAATCGTAAATTATTAACCATTATTATCCATTAAATGTTTAGTTTTGCAATTTTTAATAGTTACACAGTAACAGGAGCAAAAAAATGTAACAGTTACTAATTTTATTTATCGACAAAATTAAATGTTTTTGCTGGATATTTTAACAATCAACAGTTTCTGCAGAAGACTAAGTGATATAACTTAAGGCTGAACCGCCGTGTAACGCAAAATTTTACATATTTATTTAGTTACTTGTTAAAGTAACTGTTATTTCTCCATATTTGTTTGCAATTTAAAAATATGCAAATTTACAAAATTCTATAACATCCTTAAAATAAATCCAAAAAAATCGTGAATAACTAAGAGTTATTGTCTCCTAAATGTTTATTTTTGCAATTTTTAACAGTTACAAAGTAAGAGCAAATAATGTAACAGTAATTAATTATATTTAGCGACATAATGAAATTCATTGCTTGATACTTCATTAACGTCTTTTGCATAAGACTAAGTGGTATAACCTAGTGCTAAACCGCCGGGTAAAGCACAATTTGAGATATTTATTTATTTAGTTGTTAAGTGACTCTTACTTCTTCATAATTGTTTGCAGGTTAAAAAATACACTTTATAAAATTCTGAACATTCTTAAATCAAACTTTGAAATTAGTTAGTTATTAACCGTTATTGTCTTCCAAATGCTTCGTTTTGCAATTTTTTAACAGTGATAAAGTAACAGTAAACCTAACAGAATCAAAAAATATAACGGTTACTAGTTTTATTTGGCGACAGAATTAAACGTATTGCTGGATAACTCATTAATAGTTTCTGCATAAGGTGAGTGGTATAACTTAAGGTTGATCTGCCGGGTAACGTAAGGCGCACTCACATATTCAATTATTTGCCTCTTAAAGTAACTGTTACTATGTCATAATTGTTAGCAAGTTAAAAAAGATACAACTTTATAAAAGTCTGTAACATTTTTATTAGCACAGTAACAGTAGCAAAAAATATAACAGTTATTAATTCTATTTATCGACAGAATTAAATGTATTGCTGGATAGTTTAACAATCAACAGCTTCTGCAGAACGCTAAGTGATATAACTTATGGCTGAACCGCCGGGTAACGCAAAGATTTGCTGCTTTTTCATACTTGTTTACAAGCTAAAAAAATACACTTTATGAAATTTTGTACATTGTTAAATCAAACCTTGAAATTCGTGAGTTATTAACAGTTATTGTCTTACAAATATTTTGTTTTGCAATTTTTCAGCGGTGCAAACTAACAGAAAACCTAACAACAGAATCAAAAAATATAACGGTTACTAGTTTTATTTAGGACAGAATTAAACGTATTGCAGGATAACTCATTAATAGTTTCTGCATAAGGCTGAGTGGTATAACTTAAGGTGGAACCGCCTGGTAACGTAAGACTTCGCATATTCAATTATTTGCCTCTTAAAGTAACTGTTAATATTTCATGATTGTTAGCAAGTTAAAAAAATACAACTTTATAAAAGTCTGTAATATTTTTATATTGCACCTCGAAAATCGTAAATTATTAACCATTACTGTCCTTTAAATCTTTATTTTTGCAATTTTTTAACAGTTACACAGTAACAGGAGCAAAAAATATAACAGTTATGAATTCTTTTTAACAACAGAATTAAATGTATTGCTGCATACTTTAATAGACATGAACAGTTTCTGCAGAGGTTTAAGTGGTATAACTTAAGGCTGAAAAGGCGAGTATCGCAAAATTTTACATATTTAATTAATTACCTGTTAAGGTAACTGTTACTTTTCCATATTTGTTTGCAATTTAAAAATATGCCAATTTATAAAATTCTATAACACTCTTAAAATAAATCCTTAAAAATCTTGAATCAATAAGATTTATTGTCTCCTAAATGTTTATTTTTGCAATTTTTAACAGTTACAAAGTAAAAGCAAATAATGTAACAGTTATTAATTCTATTTAGCGACATAATTAAATTCATTGCTGGATACTTCATTAACAGTTTCTGCATAAGGCTAAGTGGTATAACTTAAGTTTGAACCGCCGGGTAACGCAAAACTTGACATATTCAATTATTTGCCTGTTAAAGTAACTGTTGCTATTTCATAATTGTTAGCAATTAAAAAAAAACAACTTTATAAAAGTCTGTATTTTTTAAATTGCGCCTTGAAAATCGTAAATTATTAACCATTATTATCCCTTAAATATTTAGTTTTGCAATTGTTTAACAGTTACACAGTAACAGGAGCAAAAAAATTTAACAGTTATTAATTTTATTTATCGACAAAATTAAATGTATTGCTGGATACTTAACAATCAACAGTTCTTGCAGAAGGCTAAGAGTATAGTATAACTTAAGGCTGTACCGCCGGGTAATGCAAAATTTTACATATTTAATTAGTTACCTAGTTAAAGTAACTGTTATTTTTCCATATTTGTTTGCATTTTTAAAATATACCCCTTTATAGAGTTCTATAACATTCTTAAAATAAATCCTTAAAACTCTTGAATCATTAAGAGTTATTGTCTCCTAAATGTTTATTTTTGCATTAACGGTTACAAAGTAAGAGCAACTAATGTAACAGTTATTAATTCTATTTAGCGACAGAATTAAATCCATTCCTTGTTACTTCATTAACATCTTTTGCAAAATACTAAGTGGTATATCTTAAGGCTGGATAACAAAATTTGTCATATTATTTATCTGTTGAAGTAACTGTTACTCTTTCTAAGTGTTGTAGACAACTGTCTGGCCCACTGTGCCATCTTATAACGGGTAAGAAAATAATAACTTACAAGGTACTGCCATCAGTTGATACATAACTGTAGCACTGTCCCTTTAACTTTTACCTTAAAAGGAGCAGTTCTAAGTATATAGCAGGTTTTTATAACTAACATAACTGTTACAAAATTATAATTTTGAAACATGTTTCATACTTTCTAATAGTTAAAAGTAACAAGTAATGATTGACTAATAGGTGAGTGGATTACAAATTTCATACAGACATTAGAAACACACTGTTGTAGAGAAATTTCAACGTTTCTGCTCTAAATTCAGGCCATCTTCAAGGCAGTAAAATTTATTGTAAATTCAAAATAAAATTTTTTAGTTTTTGTAACAGGAGGTCGAACAATTAGTTTTTAAATTGAAATTTTATAGCAACCCAATTTGTGCAAAACAAATATAAGGGGTGTTCATTTAAAATCGTCATCTAGTGGGCTGTGAAATGTCAAAAGAATGGATGATAAAAGTCCATTTACTTTGTCTATGTCATCTTTTTCTCTAAAAAATTCTAGATGACGTTTTCTAATAAACACACCGTGTTTACTTTACCAGCTCCTTAACTGACACTTTTATAGTTGGGGATTAGGTGAGAATCCGTTTCGGATGTGAGCTCATATGTTTACATAATCTGCCTCAGTAGTTAAAGGGCTTACTAAACCTTTGTGTACTCCCTCTGCACAGGTTTGTTTATTAGATTTATGTGTGGGCCCTAGTTGTAATCACACCGGCAAGCAACTTTGAAGCCAACTTGTCATCTGGGAACTGGAAAGTTCCTCTCTCTCGGTTATCCATCCGATAATTACTCAGGGAACTTATCTCATATTCTCGAGGCATATGAGAAGATTATTACTGTTGTAGGTGGGACTACTAGTCATTGAATGGGTACAATTAGAAGCTCTTTATGTAGTCTCATAAACCCCGATTCAGACGCTTCCTTTCGAGTTTTATCTTGTTCTCGCATAGAGTCGAGAAACTTTTATCTGAAAAAGACGTCGTCAAAGCGGGCGAAATCGCTCGTTTAGGCCCGTAAAACTGTGCCAACTTTTTTTTGTTCCTCCCCTTGCTTTTAATAAATTTTGTATCGAGCGACGACGTGAGCATGGAGTTTATGTTTGTTGGCTCTTTGTTCTCCTTCCGATGTGTATAATTTGATGCAGCAAGGCCATAAATTTTATATGAGGAGGCGATCCTCTGGACAAAACTGCAGCAATGTTGTGCAATTGGCGAAGCGTCTCTGCCTGCAACTTTTGCCAGCATATCGCAATTTGAATAATATACCGGCTGGTTTAACATTCCAGTTGGCAATCTCGGTCTGATATGGCCACTTTTCGCATCGCAGGTATTCCGGAACGGTTTCCGCAATTTGCAGGAAAATGGCCGAGTTCAGTCATGCAAGGCCTTGGTAGTGCTGCCAGAGCTACAGGATTTACGTGACAAAGAAAATTCGCTACGATCTATCACGAATTAAGATATGACTAGTGGTTATTATGAATTATAATCTTAACGTTGTTTAAATTAAAAAAAAAGTTAGAAAACAATCTAGACGATCAAATAATATCCAACGGGCAAGCTTTACGTTAAAGTTGCATGATAACAATTTATTTTATTGTTCATTCAAAAACGTCATGTAAAAAGCTATGAATTTTTGACAGTTAGTTAAAGTTAATGGACTTTTGTTCGTTAATCCTCTTCGTTTGACATTTCACAGCCTACTAGAAGATGTTTTTAAATGAACACGCTTATCTATTTCTGTAAATTTCGTCCTTAACGTAGTTAGATAGTTTGTGCAAAGAAAGTTGGCAGGTGATATCATCAACTTTTACGTAAACTTTCTAGACCTTCAAACAACCCCATAGAACATGCTTTACGCTAAACTAAACAATACCAGTGATTTATCAGAAATTAAGGCACAGTACATACTTATTCCTATGGCCTTTGTACTCAACGTAGATTGTGTAAAACTTACTCAGATGAAGAAAATCCTCAGCTTTCATTAAACAATCTATACCTCATTCACTTTTTTTGGTCATCTCGCCACCTTTGACATTTTTTTTTTAAATTCAGATTTCCAACGCCTACTTGATGACAATAATAAGTGGATGGTTTATAGACGATGAATTAATATCCAGAGGACAGGCTTTACGTTAAAAATGAGGAATAATATCATTTTAATATAAATACAAAAAGGGGTTAGAGGGTAAATAAGGATCTACTTATTTACCCCTCCAACCTTTTTCCTTTTTTTTTGACTCTTAACCAAAGAACTTTAGTTACTTTTCAAACTGCAAACTCTAAACCGATAATTGACTAGACGGGACTTACATTGATCTTCTTGATATCAGCGTCTCTCTCAGAGGTTGCTGATGAACATGGGAATTCTGACTTTAGAGACAGTTGAGGAGAAGCCAAAATTTGTCCTATTGTCTATTTTTACACTTTTTGAGTCGTTTTTCAACAACTTTTGCCCTAATCCCAACTTGACATTCTCGAAACACACAAAACTTTTACTTTGAGGCACTTTTAGTCAAACTTCACTTATTTTGGTTAGTTAAGTTAGGAGATTTGGATTAGTTTTGGATGATTTTGTCCTAAAATATGATATCTCAAAAAGCATCAAAGCTTTTGAGTCTTAAACGAAACGTTTATGGTCTTCTTCATAATTTGTATTTTCCTAACGGTATTTTTGCAGGTTTTTAGTCTTTTCAGTCTTTTCTCACCGATTTTTGACCTTAGTCTTAACTTGACTTTCGCGAAACACACCAACTTTTCATTTTAGCCGTTTTTAGTCGAATTTCACATATTTTGGTCTAGAAATTACGTAATTTGAAAACAAGTTAGAAGATTTTTATCAAATTTTACTGTCTTTGTCCGAAAACTGAATATCTCAAAGAAACATCAAGAGTTGCATTT
The DNA here is from genome assembly GCA_951812265.1 of Taphrorychus bicolor. Lineage (NCBI taxonomy): Eukaryota > Metazoa > Arthropoda > Insecta > Coleoptera > Curculionidae > Taphrorychus > Taphrorychus bicolor. The sequence continues at coordinate 21,929,222 of OX638303.1, forward strand.
TTAAAGATTGTGAGTCATTTTTAACCGATTTTGGCCTCAATTCTAACCTGAACTTTTCCGAAATCTTTTAATTTGCACTTCAATTTTCAATAATTTTTAACCGATTTTGACCATAAACCTCCTGAATTACGTAAATCTGAGTTACTTAAAAACTCTAAATTTGTATTTTTACACTCTTTATGTCATTTCTAGACATTCTAGACATACCAATTTTTATCAAAAATTAATTTTACTAACAGCTACAAATTTGAATCATTTTTTCCTTTATTTATCCTCGAATTGATAATCTTAAAAAAAAAACTCAAAAGATGCATTTTTACGCATTGTGGGTCGTTTTTAATTGATTTTCCAAAAATTTTTAATTTTCGGTCATTTATAACCAGTTTCAGGTTAGTTCATTCATCCAACCTAAATTTTTTGAAAAAGCTTTCTAAGCTTGTGTTTTTACACTTTTTAAGTAATTTTTCAACAAATTTTGGCGCTAATCCTAACTTGACTTTCTCTAAACACACCAAACTTTTTTGAGGTGTTTTTAATCAAATATCACTTATTTTGATCCAAAATTTAATACTTTATACTACTAAAACAAGTTAGAAGATTTGCTTCAATTGTACTAGATTTTCTCCCATAATTCAGTATCTCATAAAACATCAAAAGTTGCATTTTTGAACATTGTGGATCGTTTTTAACTGATTTTAGCCCAAATTCTAACCTGAATTTTTCCAAAAACTTTAACTTTAACCTCAATTTCTTGTATTTTTACAATTTTTTAGTCATCTTTCACACTCTTTGGCCTTAATCCTAACTTTGCCTTTTTGAAACACATTAAACTTTCATTTGAGGCGTTTTAAGTCACATTTTCTTTACTAAAAACAGCAAGTTGGAAGATTTGAACCAATTTGTTGTCTGTATCTGTCTTAAAATTGAATATCTCAAAAAAAATATGCATTTTTAGACAATGTGGGTTATGTTTCACCGTTTTTTAAGTCTTAATTCTAAAATGATTTTGCATTTTTTAGTCCTTTGAATCTAAAACAATTTTGCTGTATTCATAATTAAAAATTCTTCCAAAACCCAACCTCAATTTCTTGAAATACACAAGATTTGTTTTTTTTTACACTTTTTGAGTCATTTTTGAACTCTCCTTGGCCTTAATTCTAACGTTACCTTCTCGAAACGTACTAAACTTTCAACTTGAGGCATTTTAAGTTACATTTTGCTTACTAAAAACTCCAAGTTAGAAGATTTGAACCAATTTTGCCTGTATCTATCTTAAACTTGAATATCTCAAAAGAAAACAAAAAAATTGCATTTTCCGACAATGTGGGTTATTTTTTTACCGTTTTTAAGTCTTAATTCTAACATAATATTTCCCAAATTTAGATTTTTTATGCCTTTGAGTTTAAAACAACTTTGGTCCTATTCATAATTAAGATTTTTTCTAAAACTCAGCCTCAATTTTTTCAAATACACCAAATTTGTTTTTTTTACGCTTTTTGAGTAATTTTTGAACACTCCTTGACTTTAATCCTAACGTTACCTTCCAGAAACGCACTAAACTTTCATTTTGAGACGTTTTAAGTCACATTTTTCTTACCAATATCACCTATTTGGAAGATTTGAACTAATTTTTGTCAGTATCTAACTTAAAATTGAATATCTCAAAAAAGATTGCATTTTTAGGTAATGTGACAGTTTTTTTTACTGTTTTTAGTTTTTTTTTTTAAGTCTTAATTCTAACCTGATATTCCCCAAATTTGCATTTTTTAGGTCTTTAAATTTAAAACAATTTTGGCCCTATTCATAATTAAAATTTTTCCAAAACCTCCAAATTGAAATTTTTACACGCTTTTAGCACCGTTGTGCCTTTTTTGTGGCTCTAATCTTAACTTGACTTTCTCGAAACACATCAAATTTTCATCTTAGGCGTTTTTAGTCAAATTTCACATATTTTGGTAGAAAAATTAGGTACCAAAAATAACAAGTTAGACGATTTGTATCAATTTCACCAGTTTTTGTCCTAAAACTGAATATCTCAAAAAACATCAAGAGTTGCATTTTTTAAACATTGTGAGTCATTTTTAACCGAGTTTAGCTCTAATTCTACCCTAAACTTTTCCAAAAACTTTTAATTTTCAGTAATTTTTAACCGATTTTGGCCATAAACCTAATCTAAATTTCTTAAAAACAAAGGTAGCTTAAAGCTTAAAGTAATTAAAAATTTAATTGAATTTGTAATTTTTAATTTGTTAAGCGATAAGTGTTTGAGTATTTTTATGGCGTCTTCGTTATTGTGTTTTTTATTTTTTTTGGCCTTGAAAAAGACGTAAAATAAACGTCGAAACGTCGGCAATTTCTGCGGAAGCGTAGAAGTTTTATTTTGGGTCCTTCTCCCGCTACCTTTCTCCGGGAAATTTCTTAAAAACCTCTAAATTTGTATTTCTAAATTTTTTTAGTAATTTTTCAAATATTTTTGGGCCTACTTCTAACCTGACTTACTTCTACTTCACTTATTTTGGTTCAAAAATTAGTTTTACTAAAAACAACAAGTTAGAAAATTTTTTGAATATCTCAAAAAAAAACATAAAAAATGCATTTTCAGACATAGTGGTCGTTTTTAATCGATTTCAGTTCTAATACTCCTAAATTATTCCAAAAACTTTAAATTTTCAGTAATTTTTAACCGATTTTGGCCATAAACCTAACCTGACATTCTTGAAAAGTTCTAAATTTGTGTTTTTACATTCCTTGTGAGTCATTTTTTGTTGTTTTGAAACACATTTCACTTATTTTGATTTGTGCTTTTGACAAAAATTAATTATACCGAAAATAACAAATTAGAAGATTTCAATCAATTTTGCCTTATTTTGTCTTAAAATTTGATATCTCAATAAACATCAAAAGCTGTATTTTTAGACAATGTGGGTAATTTTTTTACGATTTTATCCCCAAGTCTAAATTTCGTCAAAAGTACATTTTTAAACAACAAGAATAATTTTTCAGTGATTTTGGCTCTACTTAACCATAATTTGACTTTTTTCAAAAACTCCTAATTGGTATCTTTACTTTGCTTAGTCATTTTGCACCGATTTTTAGCCCTAATCCTAAACTGACTTACTCGAAAAAACTAAATTTTAATTTTGAGGCGTTGTTAATTTTATTTATATGTTAATTATATTTACAATGTGGGTTATTTCTTTACCGTTTTTAAGTCTTAATTCCAACATGATATTCCCCAAATTTGCATTTTTTATGCCTTTCAGTCTAAAACAATTTTGGTCCTACTCATAATTAAGAATTTTTTCAAAACCCAGCCTCAATTTCTTGAACTACACAAAATTTGTTTTTTTACAGTTTTTTGAGTCATTTTTGAAAACTCCTTGACCTTAAACCTAACGTTACCTTCTCGAAACGCACTAAACTTTTATTTTGAGGCGTTTTAAGTCACATTTTTGTTACTAAAAATACCAATTTGGGAGATTTTAACCATATTTTGTCTAAAACAATTTTGGTCCTACTCATAATTAAGAATTTTTTCAAAACCCAGCCTCAATTTCTTGAACTACACAAAATTTGTTTTTTTACAGTTTTTTGAGTCATTTTTGAAAACTCCTTGACCTTAAACCTAACGTTACCTTCTCGAAACGCACTAAACTTTTATTTTGAGGCGTTTTAAGTCACATTTTTGTTACTAAAAATACCAATTTGGGAGATTTTAACCATATTTTGTCGGTATCTGTCTTAAAATTGAATGTTTAAAAAAAAAACAAAAATTGCATTTTTAGACAATGTGGGTTATTTTTTACCGTTTTTAAGTCTTAATTTTAACATGATAATCTCCAAATTTGCATTTTTTATGCATTTGAGTCTAAAACAATTTTGGCCCTATTCATAATTAAGAATTTTTCCAAAACCCAGCCTCAAATTCTTGAAATACACAAAATTTATTTTTTTTACACTTTTTGAGTCATTTTTGAACACTATTTGGCATTAATCCTAACATTACCTTCTCGAAACACACTAAACTTCTATTTTGAGGCGTTTTAAGTCACATTTTTCTTACTGAAAACACCAATTTGGAAGATTTGACCCAATTTTTGTCTGTATCTGTATTAAAATTGAATATCTAAAAAAAAACACAAAAAATTGCATTTTTAGATAATGTGACAGTTATTTTTTTCTCATTTTTAGTTTTTTTTAAGTCTTAATTCTAACCTGATATTCCCCAAATTTGCAGTTTTTAGCCCTTGGAGTCTAAAACAATTTTGGCCCTATTTATAATTAGGAATTTTTCAAAAACCTCCAAATTGATATTTTTACACGCTTTTAGCTACTTTGTCCGATTTTTTTGGATCTTAGACTCTTGGACCAAAAACAACAAGGTAGAAGATTTGTATTAATTTCGCCAGTTTTTGACGTAAAACTGTTGCAGAAAAGAATTGCATTTTTAAACATTGTGTCGTTTTCAACGGATTTTCGCCATACACCTTACCTAAATTTCTTAAAAACCTCTAAATTAGTATTTTTACATTCTTTGAGTCATTTTTCAACTATTTTTGGTCTTACTCCTAACTTGACTTTCTCGTAACGTTCCAATTTTTCATTTTGAGACATTTTACACAAACTTCACTTATTTTGGTTTAAAAATTTGTCTTAAAATTGAATATCTTTAAAAAAAATACATTAAAAATGCATTTTGAGACATTGTGGTCGTTTTTAATCGATTTTAGCTCTAATACTACTAAATTTTTCCAAAAACTTTTAATTTTCAGTCATTTTTAACCCATTTTGGCCATAAACCTAACCTACCACCTAACCTGAACACTCTAAATTTTTGTTTTTACATTCTTTGTGAGTCATTTTTTGTTGTTTTTATTCACTTATTTTAATTTTGTACTTTTGGAAAAACTTTATTTTGCCGAAAACAACAAATTAGAAGATTTGAATCACTTTTGCCTGATGTCTAAAATTTAATATCTCAATAAACATCAAAAGTTGCATTTTTTGTCAATGTGAGTAATTTTTTAACGGTTTTATCCCTAATTTTAAATTTCGTCAAAATTACATTTTTTGGCTCTATTATTCACAATTTGAATTTTTTTCAAAAACTCCTAATTGGAACTCTTACCTTTGCTTAGTAATTTTTTACCGATTTTTAGCCCTAATGCTAAACTGACCTACTCGAAAAAGACTAAATTTTAATTTTGAGGCGTTGTTAATAAAATTTCACTTATTTTGGCCCAACAAATATTTTTACTAAAAGCAACATTTTAGAAGATTTGAATCAGTTTTGCCCCTTTTGTTCTAAAATTGATTTTCTCCAAAAACATAAAAATTGGCATTTTCAGACAATGTAAATCAATTTTAATTGATTTTATCACTAATACTAACCTGAATTTTCCAAAAACTTTTAATTTTAATTTTTATTTTTCGGTCATTTTTAACCGATTTCAGCCATAAACCCTACCTCAATTTCTTGTTATACTCTAAATTTGTACATGTAACTACAACTACACATCTAAATTCTAACATGATATTCCCCAAATTTGCATTTTTTATGCCTTTGAATCTAAAACAATTTTGGCCCTATTTATAATTAAGAATTTTTCCAACACCTCCAAATTGGTATTTTACACGCTTTTAGCCATATAAATTTTAAAAATTTGTATTTTTACATTCTTTGTGTCATTTTTCAACTATTTTTGTTCCTACTCCTAACTTGACTTTCTCGTAACACTCCAATTTTTCATTTTGAGGCATTTTAGACAAACTTCACTTATTTTGGTTCAAAAATTAGTTTTACTGAAAACACAAGTTAGAAAATTTTGACTGGAATTGTCTTAAAATTGAATCTCTCAAAAAAATATATATTAAAGAGACATTGTGGTCATTTCTAATCGATTTTAGCTCTAATACTCCTAAATTATTCCAAAAACTTTTAATTTTAAGTCATTTTTAACCGCCTTCGGCCATAAACCTGACCTGAATTTCTTAAAACACTTTAAATTTTTGTTTTTACATTTTTTGTGAGTCATTTTTTTTGCTTTTATTCAATTATTTTGATTTATGCTTTTGCCAAAAATTAATTTTACCAAAAGCAGCAAATTAGAAGATTTGAATCACTTTTGCCTGATGTCTTAAAATTTTGTATCTCAATAAACATCAAAAGTAGCATTTTTTAGACAATGTGGGTAATTTTTTAACGATTTTATTCCTAACTCTAAATTTCGTCAAATTTACATTTTTAGACCCTATGACTAATTTTTCAACGATTTTGGCTCTACCTAACTATAATTTAAATTTTTTCAAAGACTCCTAATTGGAAATCCTACCTTTGCTTAGTCATTTTTTAATTGACTTACTCGAAAAAGACTAAATTTTAATTTTGAGGTGTTAATAAGATTTCACTTATGGCCCAACAAATATTTTTTACTAAAAGCAACATTTTAGAAGGTTTGAATCAGTTTTGCCTCTTTTCTTCTAAAATCGAATTTCTCCAAATACATAAAAACTTGCATTTTTAGACAATTTTTAGACAAGTCAATTTTAATTGATTTTATTCCTAATACTAACCTGAATTTTCCAAAAACTGTTCATTTTAATTTTTATTTTTCGGTCATTTTTAATCGCTTTCAGCCATAAACCCATCCTCAATTTCTTGAAATACTCTAAATTTGTATTTTTACAGTTTTAGATCCATTTTTTAACCCTGTTTGGCCTTAATCCTAATGTTACCTTCTCGAAACATACTAAACTTTTATTTTGAGGCGTTTTAAGTCACATTTTTCTTACTAAAACACCAAGTTGGAAGATTTGAACCAATTTTGCCTGTGTCTGTCCTAGAATTGAATATCTCAAAAAAGAAAATAAAAAATTGCATTTTAAGACATTGTGGGTTATTTTTTTACCGTTGTTAAGTCTTAATTCTAACATGATATTCCCCAAATTGAAGCGCACTAAACTTTCATTTTGAGGCGTTTTAAGTCACATTTTTCTTACTAAAAACACCAATTTGGGAGATTTTAACCATATTTTGTCTGTATCTGTCTTTAAATTGAATATAAAAAAAAAACAAAAAATTGCATTTTTAGACAATGTGGGATATTTATTACCGTTTTTAAGTCTCAATTTTAACATCATATTCCCCAAATTTGGATTTATTTTGCCTTTGAGTCTAAAACAATTTTGGCTCTATTAATAATTAAGAATTTTTCCAAAACCCAGCCTCAATTTCTTGAACTACACAAAATTTGTTTTTTTTTTACACTTTTTGAGACATTTAACTTTTATTTTGAGCCATTTTAAGTCACGTTTTTCTTACTAAAAACTCCAATTTGGAAAGTTTGAACCAATTTTTCCTGTATCTGTCTTAAAATTGATTATCTCAAAAGAAAAGCAAAAAATTGCATTTTTAGACAATGTGGGTTATTTTTTTTAACGTTTTTAACTCTTAATAATTCTAACCTGATATTTCCCAAATTTGCATTTTTAGGCCTTTGAGTCTAAAACAATTTTGGCCCTATTCATAATTTAGAATTTTTTCAAAATCCAGCTTCAATTTCCTGAAATACACAAAACTTGTTTTTTCACACTTTTTGAGTCATTTTTGAACACTCCTTGGTCTTATTCCTAACGTACCTTCTCGAAACGTATTAAACTTTAATTTTGTGGCGTTTTAAGTTATATTTGTCTTACTAAAAACACCAATTTGGGAGATTTTAACCATATTTTGTCTGTATCTGTCTTTAAATTGAATATAAAAAAAAAGAAACAAAAAATTGCATTTTTAGACAATGTGGGATATTTATTACCGTTTTTAAGTCTCAATTTTAACATCATATTCCCCAAATTTGGATTTATTTTGCCTTTGAGTCTAAAACAATTTTGGCTCTATTAATAATTAAGAATTTTTCCAAAACCCAGCCTCAATTTCTTGAACTACACAAAATTTGTTTTTTTTTACACATTTTGAGACATTTAACTTTTATTTTGAGCCATTTTAAGTCACGTTTTTTTTACTAAAAACTCCAATTTGGAAAGTTTGAACCAATTTTTTCTGTATCTGTCTTAAAATTGATTATCTCAAAAGAAAAGCAAAAAATTGCATTTTTAGACAATGTGGGTTATTTTTTTTAACGTTTTTAACTCTTAATAATTCTAACCTGATATTTCCCAAATTTGCATTTTTAGGCCTTTGAGTCTAAAACAATTTTGGCCCTATTCATAATTTAGAATTTTTTCAAAATCCAGCTTCAATTTCCTGAAATACACAAAACTTGTTTTTTCACACTTTTTGAGTCATTTTTGAACACTCCTTGGTCTTATTCCTAACGTACCTTCTCGAAACGTATTAAACTTTAATTTTGTGGCGTTTTAAGTTATATTTGTCTTACTAAAAACACCAATTTGGGAGATTTTAACCATATTTTGTCTGTATCTCTCTTGAAATTAATATTAAAAAAAAAAAAAGTTGCATTTTTAGACAATGTGGGTTATTTTTTACCGTTTTTAAGTCTTAATTTTAACATGATATTCCCCAAATTTGCATTTCTTATGCCTTTGAGTCTAAAACAATTTTGGTCTTATTCATAATTAAGAATGTTTCCAAAACCCAGCCTCAATTTCTTGAACTACACAAAATTTGTTTTTTTACAGTTTTTGAGTCATTTTTGAATACTCCTTGACCTGAAACCTAACGTTACCTTCTCGAAACGCACTAAACTTTTATTTTGAGGCGTTTTAAGTCACATTTTTCTTACTAAAAATACCAATTTGGGAGATTTTAACCATATTTTGTCGGAATCTGTCTTAAAATTAAATATTATAAAAAAAATTGCATTTTTAGACAATGTGGGTTATTTTTTACCGTTTTTAAGTCTTAATTTTAACATGATATTTCCCAAATTTGCATTTTTTATGTCTTTGAGGCTAAAACAATTTTGGCTCTATTCATAATTAGGAATTTTTCCAAAACTCAACCACAATTTCTTGAAATACACAAAATTTGTTTTTTTTTACACTTTTTGAGTTTATTCCTAATACTAACCTGAATTTTCCAAAAACTGTTCATTTTAATTTTTATTTTTCGGTCATTTTTAATCGCTTTCAGCCATAAACCCATCCTCAATTTCTTGAAATACTCTAAATTTGTATTTTTACAGTTTTAGATCCATTTTTTAACCCTGTTTGGCCTTAATCCTAATGTTACCTTCTCGAAACATACTAAACTTTTATTTTGAGGCGTTTTAAGTCACATTTTTCTTACTAAAAACACCAAGTTGGAAGATTTGAACCAATTTTGCCTGTGTCTGTCCTAGAATTGAATATCTCAAAAAAGAAAATAAAAAATTGCATTTTTAAGACATTGTGGGTTATTTTTTTACCGTTGTTAAGTCTTCTTCTAACATGATATTCCCCAAATTGAAGCGCACTAAACTTTCATTTTGAGGCGTTTTAAGTCACATTTTTCTTACTAAAAACACCAATTTGGGAGATTTTAACCATATTTTGTCTGTATCCGTCTTTAAATTGAATATAAAAAAAAAACAAAAAATTGCATTTTTAGACAATGTGGGATATTTATTACCGTTTTGAAGTCTCAATTTTAACATGATATTCCCCAAATTTGGATTTTTTTTGCCTTTGAGTCTAAAACAATTTTGGCTCTATTAATAATTAAGAAATTTTCCAAAACCCAGCCTCAATTTCTTGAACTACACAAAATTTGTTTTTTTACACTTTTTGAGCCATTTAACTTTTATTTTGAGGCATTTTAAGTCACGTTTTTCTTACTAAAAACTCCAATTTGGAAGGTTTGAACCAATGTTTCCTGTATCTGTCTTAAAATTGATTATCTCAAAAAAAAAAATGAAAAAATTGCATTTTTAGAAAATGTGGGTTATTTTTTTAGCGTTTTTAACTCTTAATAATTCTAACCTGATATTTCCCAAATTTGCATTTTTAGGCCTTTGAATCTAAAACAATTTTGGCCCTATTCATAATTTAGAATTTTTTCAAAATCCAGCTTCAATTTCCTGAAATACACAAAACTTGTTTTTTTTACCCTTTTTGAGTCATTTTTTAACATTCCTTGGCCTTATTCCTAACGTACCTTCTCGAAACGTATTAAACTTTAATTTTGTGGCGTTTTAAGTTATATTTGTCTTACTAAAAACACCAATTTGGGAGATTTTAACCATATTTTGTCTGTATCTGTCTTGAAATGAATATTAAAAAAAAATAAAAGTTGCATTTTTAGGCAACGTGGGTTATTTTTTACCGTTTTTAAGTCTTAATTTTAACATGATATTCCCCAAATTTGCATTTCTTATGCCTTTGGGTCTAAAACAATTTTGGTCTTATTCATAATTAAGAATGTTTCCAAAACCCAGCCTCAATTTCTTGAACTACACAAAATTTGTTTTTTTACAGTTTTTGAGTCATTTTTGAATACTTCTTGACCTGAAACCTAACGTTACCTTCTCGAAACGCACTAAACTTTTATTTTGAGGCGTTTTAAGTCACATTTTTCTTACTAAAAATACCAATTTGGGAGATTTTAACCATATTTTGTCGGAATCTGTCTTAAAATTGAATATTAAAAAAAAATGCATTTTTAGACAATGTGGGTTATTTTTTACCGTTTTTAAGTCTTAATTTTAACATGGTATTTCCCAAATTTGCATTTTTTATGCCTTTGAGTCTAAAACAATTTTGGCTCTATTCATAATTTGGAATTTTTCCAAAACTCAACCACAATTTCTCGAAATACACAAAATTTGTTTTTTTTTAAACTTTTTGAGTCATTCTTTAACACTCCTTGGCCTTAACCCTAACTTTACCTTTTCGAAACGCACTAAACTTTCCTTTTGAGGCGTTTTAAGTCACATTTTTCTTACTAAAAACACCAATTTGGAAGATTTGAACCAATTTTGCCTGTATCTGTCTTAAAATTGAATATTTCAGAAAAAAAAACAAAAAATTGCATTTTTAGACAACGTGGCAGTTATGTTTTTACCGTTTTTAGTTTTTTTTTAAGTCTTAATTTTAACATGATATTCCCCAAATTTGCATTTTTTATGCCTTTGAATCTAAAATAATTATGGCCCTATTCACAATTAAGAGTTTTTCCAAAACCCAACCTCAATTTCTTGAAATACACAAAACTGGTTTTTTTACACTTTTAAAGTCATTTTTTAACACTCCTTGGCCTTAATCCTAACGTTACCTTCTCGAAACGCACTAAACTTTCATTTTGAGGCGATTTAAGTCACATTTTTCCTACTAAAAACACCAATTTGGAAGATTTCAACCAATCTTTGCCTATATCTGTCTTAAAATTGAATAACTAAAAAAAAAGCAAAAAATTGCATGTTTAGACAATGTGGGTAATTTTTGTACCATTTTTTAGTCTTAATTCTAGCCTGATAATCCCCAAATTTGCATTCTTTTAGGCCTTTGAGTTTAAAACAATTTTGGCCCTATTCATAATTAAGAAGTAACACTCCAAATTGATATTTTTACACGCTTTTAGCCCCTTTGACCGCTTTTTTTGGCTCTAATCTTAACTTGACTTTCTCGAGACACACAAAATTTTCTTCTTAAACGTTTTTCAGTCAAATTTTACATACTTTGGTAGAATAATTAGGTACCAAAACAAAAAGTTAGAAGATTTGTATCAATTTCACCAGTTTTTGTCCTAAAACTGAATATTTCAAAAAGAACTCAAGAGTTGCATTATTTGAACATTGTGAGTCGTTTTTGACCGCGTTTACCTCTAATTCTATCCTGAACTTTCCCAAAAACTTTTAATATCCAGTAATTTTTAACCGATTTTGGCCATAAACCTAATCCAAACTTCTTAAAAACCTCTACATTTGTATTTTTTCATTCTTTGAGTCACTTTTCAACTATTTTTGGGCTTACTCCTAACTTGACTTTTCCGTAGCACTCCAATTTTTCATTTTGAGGTGTTTTTGACAAGCTTCACTTATTTTGGTTCAAAAATTAGTTTTAGTAAAAGCAACAAGTTAGAAAATTTTGCTAGAATTCGTCTTAAAATTGACTATCTTAAAAAAACATTAAAAAAGCATTTTGAGACATTTTGGTCATTTTTAATCGATTTTATCTCTGATACTCCTAAACTTTTTCAAAAACTTTTAAGTTTTAGTCATTTTTAACCGATTTTGGCCATAAACCTAACCTAAATTTTCTTAAAAAAAAAACAAAAAAATTTTGTTATGAAATTCTTTGTGAGTCATTTTTTTGTTGTTTTTATTCACTATTTTTATTTGTGCTTTTGGCAAAAATTAATTTTACCGAAAACAACCAATTTGAAGATTTTAACAACTTTTGCCTGATGTTGTCTTAAAATTTAATATCTCAATAAACATCAACAGTTGCATTTTTAGACAGTGTGGGTAAATTTTCACCGACTTTTTCCCTAATTCTGAATTTCGTAAAATTTACATTTTTACACGTTATAAGTAATTTTTCAACGATTTTGGCTCTACTTAACCATAATTTCAATTTTTTCAAAAACTCCTAATTGGTATTCGAATCTTCGCTTAGTCATTTTTGTATCAATTTTTAGCCCTAATACTAAACTGACTTACTCGAAAAAGACTAAATTTTCATTTTGAGGCATTGTTAATAAATTTTTTTCTTATTTCGCCCCAACAAATATCTTTACTAAAAGCAACATTTTAGAAGAATTTAATCAGTTTTGCCTTTTTTGTTCTAAAATTGAATTTCTACAAAAACATAAAAATTTGCTTTTTAGACAATATCAGTAAATTTTAATTGATTTTATCCCTAATACTAACGTGAATTTTCAAAAATCTTTTAATTTTTATTTTTTGGTCATTTTTAACCGGTTTCAGCCATAAATCCAACCTCAATTTTTTGAAATACTCGAAATTTGTATTATTACACTCTTTGAGACATTTTTGAACACTCTTTATCGTTAATCTTAACGTTACCTTCTCGAAACACACTATTTTGAGGCGTTTTAAGTCACATTTTTTTTATTAAAAGCACCAAATTGGAAGATTTGAACCAAGTTTGCCTGTATCTGTCTTAAAATTGAATATCAAAAAAAAAATTAAAATTTGCATTTTTAGACAATGTGGATTATTTTTTTACCGTTATTAAGTCTTACTTCTAACATGACATTCCCCAAATTTGCATTTTTTATGCCTTTGAGTCTAAAAGAATTTTGGCCCTATTCATAATTAAGAATTTTTCCATAACACAGCCTCAATTTCTTGAAATACACAAAATTTGTATTTTTTACACTTTTTGAGTCATTTTTGAACACTTTTTGGCCTTAATCCTAACGTTAACTTCTCCACACACACTGAACTTTTATTTTGAGGCGTTTTAAGTCACATTTTTCGTACTAAAAACACCAATTTGAAAGATTTGAACCAATTTTTCTCATAAAAAAAAAACAAAAAATCGCATTTTCAGACAATGTTTTTTTACCGTTTTTTAGTTTTTTCTTAAGTCCATATTCTAATCTGATATTCCCCAAATTTGCATTTTGCAGGCCTTTGAGTCTAAAACAATTTTGGCTCTATTCATCATTAAGAATTTTTCAGAAACCTCCAAATTGATGTTTTTACACACTTTTAGCCACTTTGGCCGTTTTTATTTGGTTCTAATCTTAACTTAACTTATTTAACTCAAAACACATTAAATTTTCAACTTTCTGGTCTAAATATATTTTGGTCAAAAGATTAGGCACCAAAAACAACATTTCTATCAATTTCACCAGTTATTTTCGTAAAATTGAATATCTCAAAACAAACATCAAAAGATGCATTTTTAAACATTGTTAGTCGTTTTTTTTATTGTGTTTAGCTCTAATTCTACCCTGAACTTTTCCAAAAATATTTAATTTTCAGTAATTTTTAACCGATTTTGGCCATAAATCTAATCTAAATTTCTTAAAAACCTCTAAATATGTATTTTTACATTCTTTGGTTCATTTTTCAACTATTTTTAACTACTCCTAACTTGACTTTACTTATTTTACATTATATTACAAACTTCACGTATTTTGGTTCAAAAATTAGTTTTACTAAAAACAACAAGTTAGAAAATTTTGTTTGGATTCGTCTTAAATTTGTATATCTCAAAAGAATGTTAAAAATGTATTTTCAGACATTCTGGACGTTTTTAATCGATTTTAGCTCTGATACTAAAAACTTTTTTTTTTATTTTCAGTAATTTTTAACCAATTTTAGCCACAAACCTCACCTGAATTTCTTGAAACACTCTAAATTTGTGTTTTTACATTCTTTGTGAGTCATTTTTTGTTGTTTTTAAACACCTTTCACTTATTTGTGCTTTTGACAAAATTTCTTTTTTACAGGCTTTGAGTAATTTTTTACCGACTTCCAAACCGAATTTTCCCAAAAACTCTAAATTGCATTTTTAGAGGTTTTAAGTCATTTTTAACTGTTTTTTACCGATCTAATTGTAATTAGGATTTAATAAAAGAAACTCCAAACTTGCATTTTTAAATGCTGAGTCATTTTTAACACCGATTTTGGCCCTAGTTCCAACTTTAATTTCTCCGAAAACTTGAAATTGGCATTTTGAAACGCTTTGAGTCATTTTTATTCGACTTTGGCCCTATTTCTAACCTGAATTTTCCAAAAGATTTTAAATGGCATTTTTAGACGTTTTGTGTCATTTTTTTATTGATTTCGGTATGAATCGTAATCAATAACCATAATACTGCTAGAAATTCTAAATTTACATTTTTAAAGTTTTAAGTTTTAAGCCATTTTTAACCGATTTTGCTCTTAAACCTAACCAGAATTGCTCCAAAAACTCAAAATTTGCATTTTTTGACGCTGTAAGTCAATTTCTTGGTGCTAAGCAAGATTGTGCTGTATTATTGTACCATGTGTTCATTAAAATCCGTCATCTAGCCTCCTATGAAATTCATTTGTTATTTTGAAGCATGTCCTAAATAACTTCCTTCGATATTTTCTTAAGTTGTCACTTTTGTAAAGTCAAATGTCCGGGGAGGACACTGACGACATAAAAATGAGGATGGGAGTACGCTCAGACCTGTCTAGTGCTGCCACCTGAAATGACAGCTCATAAGTAAGTGACAAATGTCAACAAGTGACAGTGACAATTAATAGATGGGGAGTCAAGTTACGACGTGCCTTTAGAACTCTCTTCTTTTCTATCAAAAAAAAATCATAGCCAACTAGATGACGTTTTATAATGATGGTTTCGTTTCGCTAGCCCATGTGGTCGTTGTTAACGTTTTGCGTGCACTTTTGAGATATTTCTTTTCGAGGTTTTGTACTATCATCACTGTACTTTTAGAGACTGTAGATATCCATAGAGAAGCACTGAAAAAACGTAACAGAGCTAAATTCGCACTCTCAGTGCCAATGGGATATCAAGGGCTCTTAAAAATTTCAAAAACGTCGGTGTTGCCACTTCTCAACATTTTGTTATGAAAAATTATTATATCGGTGATCAAAGTTCTCACAGGATTTTCTAATTTACGATTTTTTGACATATCAGTTACTGGAAGAAAATACAATTTTATAAAAAATGAAAAATCACAGTAGACCGAGATTTCTGAAATTTGGTATATTGATGTATTTTTTTATTTTAATCAACTTTTATTAACGATTTTGTCATTTTTCTCATAGAAAGAGACCTTTACCGAAAAAGAGCTTTTTCGACACTCAGTCCTTGATTTTTCATAACTTAAATTATGCCAGAAATTGGTCTTGGACCATAAAATTTTAAATAGAGCGATTTTTTAGAAGAGTCTTTTTGCCAAACTGAGCACACACTGTATACTGTGTACTCTATTATACGTACTGTAAAATATATAGAGGGTCTTCATTTGAAAAAGTCATCTAGTTGGCTGTGAAATGTCAAATAAAAAGTATCAAAGAACAAAAGTCCATTTACTTCCATTATGTCACCCCTTTCTACCAAAGCCTTCTAGATGAGGTTTTCTACTGAACACTGTAAAGTCTCTTTACCTCACGCATTT
This sequence comes from Taphrorychus bicolor, assembly GCA_951812265.1. NCBI lineage: Eukaryota > Metazoa > Arthropoda > Insecta > Coleoptera > Curculionidae > Taphrorychus > Taphrorychus bicolor. Next base: position 21,945,261 of record OX638303.1, read on the forward strand.
GCAAGTTTAAAGTAGCAATTTACCGTACTAGTGCGTATAAAACTTGCTTTAAAAATTAAAAAGCAGACTAAGAAAAAAATTCAAGAAGGAAATCAAACAGTATAACATGAAATCCAAGAACTGCAAGAAATAAGGATTCAGGAAATAAGGGACTCTACCTGTTGAATGGTAGAGCCTTTAACCAATATATAGCAAGGAATTGGCCTACCAGTGACGTGCGTATGGAAAAAAATGGCACTTTACTTTTTTTTAAAATTTGTTTTAATTGAAATCTTTTCATTTAATTGAAAACAGAAAAGCTCTTTTCAGTTTTTTTTTGTAAGTTGCTTTCTCTCTATATGAACAACCACCAATTTGCAAAAAAAACTATTTGAGCATTCGCTTCTAATTGAAAACCAATTTTACAAAATCGAGCCGGCCATTTTAAATTATTCGGCCAGTTGAAAGCTTTCAATTTGCGTGTACACACGTCCATGTAAAACGAGGGTTACCAATACGAAATTAAACCACTTTCGCAGTCAGTTTCCAAATCACTTGATCCTCGTAATCAGAATTTTATTCGTTCATCATGCGAAATGTTCATCATCCAAATGTTGTTTTGCGTTCTGATGAATTTGCATGGGCAAATCAATTTTCTGTGCCGCTAGACAAACGATAAGCAGTTTGCGTTTAGTTGGGATTTTTAACGACCTACTGTGGAATATTAAGTCGAAAAGGCCTCTCAAAATGCACCTTATCTTAACCGAAATGCCGAAAGTCGGCACAAAGCGAGATGAAAGAGGGTGCTAGAGCTTTGAGGCCCCTCGAACGCTCTCTCACGGAACTCTGGAGTGGTTTTTAATAAATGCAGGAACACAGGCGACGGCACAAAAGTGCGACTCTGTAGATTGAAATGTTGCAAAAAGGCTTATACAATTGTTAAATTCATATTTGCTTTATATTCATACGTACACAATTTTCTCAATAGACTCTTTTTTTAAACACACATCGTTTGAAAGCTAATTTAAGGTACAACTTTTACTGAAATTCGGTTTGCTACTCGTACGTTCAAAGAAGATTGAAAACAGCAGAAAAATGTTTTCTTGAAATTGACCAAAGGGTGGGGATTCCTTCTATTTTTAGCTATTTCCAAATTTGAACCTCAATAACTAAAGAAATATCAAATCATTTAAAGTAAGATTAACGGTACTTTTCTTTTTTAGTTGTCTTCTTTCCGACAACGCAAACAGCAGTCTCATTGGTTTACTAGTTTTAGACCCCCCATTGATGGTCGATTTTTGGACCTTTTTGAATTCTCTAAACACACATCATTAAAAAAGTGACCAAAGAGGGGAAGGGATATTCCCTCTTTTTTCTCAATTTCCAACTTTGACCACTGGTAACTTCAGGACGAGTGAACCGTTTTGAGTGAGTCCAACGATTTCTTGTTCTTTTTGACGCCCTCTTTGACCTCCCGCTAAAAAAAGTCGCAAAGTCAACAGTTTGGTGGAATGTTTCAGTCGATTCGACCTCCCTTTCGGGGTCGATTTTTAGGCACATTTGGAACTTGCTTTGGAGGTATGACGTCGTAAATAACGTGCCAACAACCACTGGGACGATCTGTGTGTTGTTATCGGTGTGATGTTGTGAAGGATTTCGATTAATGCTGCCACCTGTGAGTCGGTGGATGAAGTTACGCCACAGAAGTATTTAGAAAAAATTCCGCTTATGGGACTAATTTCACTTTTATTAAATTTGTTACATTAACAGGGGATTGAAGTCGCATCTTGTCCAAAGGGTGTATTTTCTTTTTTTTTCAATTTCCAAATTTAACCTCCTTTAATTTTAGAAGTAGTGGAGCGATTGGCATCAGTCCAACGGTTCCTTGTTCTTTTTTATATTCTCTCTCACCTGCCAGGAAAAAAAGGCACATAGGTTCAACAATTTGGGAAATGAACCCCACCGGTGGTCGATTTTTAGGTACTTTTATAATCTGCTTTGGAGACATTTAGAAAAAAAGCCACTTATGGGACTAATTTCACTCTTATTAGGTTTATTACGTTCATAAGGGATCAAAATCGCCCCATTCCGATTAAAAAACAAAAAAAATCCACAATTTTTTTTAAAAATGACTAAAGTGGGAGGTATTCCCTTTTTTTCCAACGGATTTTGTTCTTTTTGTTGTTTTCTTTCACCTTTTAACAAAGAACGTTATTGAATTTAAATTGACTCAAAAATGGAGTTTTATAATTGTGAAACGATTCTTGATTTCACCACATAATGCCTAACAATAAGTTTGTTTTTTAAGGTTTTCACCAAATATTTACCTACTTAATTAGGAGTCAAAGCTCAGAACTATTCTACACTCAAAAACTACCCAATACTACAATACAGTTTTAACTACTGTATTTTTTTCCACAGGATAACACTTGTGTTTGCACTCGGTTTGTATTTGCTCTTTTTCTTGTTTAAAAATTTAAAACTTTTAACAGAAACCACTTTTAAAAAATATCATGTCAATAAATTTTTTTTTTAGGTTTTTTAACTTTTTGTCTTATAGACTTTTTCAAAAATTATGTTTTTATCGCTCTTTTTTTAAAAAAAATAAAATATACATAAGAAAAAATTGAAAAACGCAAAAATTAGGTTTATTATAGATTAGAAAAAAAAATACGGACGTTTTTTTGATAAAAAAAAAGGCTTGAGTTGTTAGTTTTTAGAAATTGTATTATTTTTTTGCTATTGCCACAAAAACGTTGTTTCATTTTAACACAAAATTATTAAAAAAAAATCAGAAAAATTGAGTTTTTTTATGTATAAACAGGGTTTAAACAATACAAATTTAAAAAGTTTTACCAATTTTTATTTATTTAGAAATGCAATAGAACAACATTTTGACATAGCTTTTGACTCAAAAAAGCCGTTAAAAATATTAAATTGAGTATTTTTAGTGAGACAGAAAAGACGTTTTCTTATTTTATTAAAAAAAAATAGATTTTTATATATAAGAAAACATTATATATTTTTGTAAGTCATGCAGGGATTGTTTCATAATTTCTTAAATATTTTTTAAAGACTATGTTTAAGATTTTTTTTGTAATTTGCCAAAAAAAAATGTTTTTAATGACTTTTTCCAATTTTAGTACAAAATTCGAACTTTAGGAATTGTGAACAGAAATTGTGTTTCTTATCATTCTGCAACCATGAGCGTAGCCAGAACTTTTTCCAGGGGGGGGGGGGCAAAAAACAAGAAAACGCAATAAATAATAAATGGTTTTATTTGGACACTCAAAAATTACTGGCGAAGCTTGCGTATAGTGGCCTTTATAACGTTGTATACCTATATTGGATTTAAAATATTTTTAAACAATTATTCCAACTTTAGCAAAAAAATTTACTCACAAATGGCTTGTTTATTTATGAAACTAATAAAAAGGTAAAAATTATTGGTGGTTTACGGATTTTTTCCCATAATTTTTAGAACATTTCTTAAGTAAAATTATCAAAAAAACTTCAAGTAATAAAATTGAGTTTTTGAAAAATTTACATATTTTATTTAGTCGTGAAACATGTTTTCTCTTTATTTTACCACGACTTTAAACAAACATTTACTCAAACACAGTTTATAAAAACAGAATTTTTTATCGTCTTTTACCAAAATTTCTTAAGATATTGGAAAAAAAATCTTAAGGTTTAAAAATTTTTCTCCAATATGTGAAAAAATATTTACTCACTCAGCAATAGCGTTTTTTTATAATTTTGTAACATTTTTTTTTACATCAAAATGGTTATTTTATACTAAATTAATTTTCTATGGTTTTATAAATCGTTTAGGTATTTGGTTCATGAAAAAAAAATGTATTTTTTAAACTCATTCAGATTTTTATAATATTTGGAAAATTTTATAAGAAAAAAAATTTAAGCAACTTAAGGATTTGTTCATAATTTTTAGAAATTTATTTTAAAGAAAAATTCTGTAAGAATTTTTTTCCTACACCAATAAATTTTTTTTTATGTTTTTTAACCAAATTCAGCACGAAACTCGAACTTAAATTAACTCAGAAATGGTGTTTCTTATCACGCTGTAACCGTATTGGTGGCAATTCTACAATAACTTAATTCTTATAATTTTTGCAAAATTTTTAGTTAAATATGAAACAATATAAAAAAAAATATTAAAATAAATATTTTAATAAATAAGTTTTTTGTTATTTAAAAACGTGGTTTAAAATAAATGAAACTTATGGGAGTATTTTCTTTCTTATTACGTTTATTACGTTCATATGGAATTGTAATCGCCTCATTCCAATAAAAAACAGCAAAAAAATTTTTTGAACCAGTAGCTTCAATAGTTTGGAACAGTAGTATTTTTAGAATGGGCTTTGGAGGTATTAAAAAATTTAAACTTATGGGAGTAATGTCATTCTTATTAGGTTTGTTACGTTCATATGGAATTGAAATCATTCCTTTCATATCGCGCTCATTCCAATCAAAAACTGCAAAAAAAAATTTTTTTTTTAACCCGTCGGTTCAATAGTTTGGAAGATGGTCGATTTTTAGGCATTTTCAGAATGGGCCTTGGAGGTATTAAAAAAATGAAACATATTGGAGTAATGACATTCTTATTAGGTGTGTTACGTTCTTATGGAAGTAAAGTCACCTCATTCCATCAAAAGCAGAAAAAAAATCTTTTGAATCCGTAGGTTGAATAGCTTTTAACATGGACCCCTTCTGTGGTCGATTTTTAGGCATTTTTAGAATGGGCTTTGGAGGTATTAAAAAATGTAAACTTATGGGAGTAATTTCATTCTTATTAGGTTTGTTACGTTCTTATGGAAATGAAATCGCCTCATTCCAATCAAAAACAGCAAAAAAAATCTTTTGAATCCGTAGGTTGAATAGTTTGGAACATGGACCCCTTCTGTGGCGATTTTTAGGAATTTTTAGAATGGGCTTTGGAGGTATTAACAAAGTGAAACTTATGGGAGTCATGTCATTCTTATTAGGTTGGTTACGTTCATATGGAATTGAAATCATTCCTTTCATATCGCGCTCATTCCAATCAAAAAGAGCAAAAAAAAAATTTGAACCCTTAGGTTCAATAGTTTGGAAGATGGTCGATTTTTAGGCATTTTCAGAATGGGCTTTGGAGGTATTAAAAAAATGAAACATATGGGAGTAATGTCATTCTTATTAGGTTTGTTACGTTCTTATGGAAATGAAATCGCCTCATTCCAATCAAAAACGGCAAAAAATTCTTTTGCACCCGTAGGTTCAATAGTTTGGAAGATGGTCGATTTTTAGTCATTTTCAGAATGGGCTTTGGAGTTATTAAAAAAATGAAACATATGGGATTAACGTCATTCTTATTAGGTGTGTTACGTTCTTATGGAAATGAAGTCGCCTCATTCCATCAAAAGCAGCAAAATAATATTTTGAATCCGTAGGTTGAATAGGTTTTAACATGGACCCCTTCTGTGGTCGATTTTTAGGCATTTTTAGAATGGACTTTGGAGGTATTAAAAAAATGAAACATATGGGAGTAATGTCATTCTTATTAGGTGTGTTACGTTCTTATGGAAATGAAGTCGCCTCATTCCATCAAAAGCAGAAAAAAAATCTTTTGAATCCGTAGGTTGAATAGCTTTTAACATGGACCCCTTCTGTGGTCGATTTCTAGGCATTTTTAGAATGGGCTTTGGAGGTATTAAAAAATTTAAACTTATTAGAGTAATGTCATTCTTATTAGGTTTGTTACGTTCTTATGGAAATGAAATCGCCTCATTCCAATCAACAACAGCAAAAAAAATCTTTTGAATCTGTAGGTTGAATAGTTTGGAACATGGACCCCTTCTGTGGCGATTTTTAGGCATTTTTAGAATGGGCTTTGGAGGTATTAACAAAGTGAAACTTATGGGAGTCATGTCATTCTTATTAGGTTTGTTACGTTCATATGGAATTGAAATTATTCCGTTCATATCGCGCTCATTCCAATCAAAAACAGCAAAAAAATCTTTTGAACCCGTAGGTTCAATAGTTTGGAAGATGGTCGATTTTTAGGCATTTTCAGAATGGGCTTTGGAGGTATTAAAAAAATGAAACATATGGGAGTAATGTCATTCTTATTAGGTGTGTTACGTTCTTATGGAAATGAAGTCGCCTCATTCCATCAAAAGCAGAAAAAAAATCTTTTGAATCCGTAGGTTGAATAGCTTTTAACATGGACCGCTTCTGTGGTCGATTTTTAGGCATTTTTAGAATGGGCTTTGGAGGTATTAAAAAATTTAAACTTATGGGAGTAATGTCATTCTTATTAGGTTTGTTACGTTCTTATGGAAATGAAATCGCCTCATTCCAATCAACAACAGCAAAAAAAATCTTTTGAATCCGTAGGTTGAATAGTTTGGAACATGGACCCCTTCTGTGGCGATTTTTAGGCATTTTTAGAATGGGCTTTGGAGGTATTACCAAAGTGAAACTTACGGGAGTCATGTCATTCTTATTAGGTTTGTTACGTTCATATGGAATTGAAATTCTTCCTTTCATATCGCGCTCATTCCAATCAAAAAGAGCAAAAAAAAAATTTGAACCCTTTGGTTCAATAGTTTGGAAGATGGGCGATTTTTAGGCATTTTCAGAATGGGCTTTGGAGGTATTAAAAAAATGAAACATATGGGAGTAATGTCATTCTTATTAGGTTTGTTACGTTCTTATGGAAATGAAATCGCCTCATTCCAATCAAAAACGGCAAAAAATTCTTTTGCACCCGTAGGTTCAATAGTTTGGAAGATGGTCGATTTTTAGTCATTTTCAGAATGGGCTTTGGAGTTATTAACAAAATGAAACATATGGGATTAACGTCATTCTTATTAGGTGTGTTACGTTCTTATGGAAATGAAGTCGCCTCATTCCATCAAAAGCAGCAAAATAATATTTTGAATCCGTAGGTTGAATAGGTTTTAACATGGACCCCTTCTGTGGTCGATTTTTAGGCATTTTTAGAATGGACTTTGGAGGTATTAAAAAAATGAAACATATGGGAGTAATGTCATTCTTATTAGGTGTGTTACGTTCTTATGGAAATGAAGTCGCCTCATTCCATCAAAAGCAGAAAAAAAATCTTTTGAATCCGTAGGTTGAATAGCTTTTAACATGGACCCCTTCTGTGGTCGATTTCTAGGCATTTTTAGAATGGGCTTTGGAGGTATTAAAAAATTTAAACTTATTAGAGTAATGTCATTCTTATTAGGTTTGTTACGTTCTTATGGAAATGAAATCGCCTCATTCCAATCAACAACAGCAAAAAAATCTTTTGAATCCGTAGGTTGAATAGTTTGGAACATGGACCCCTTCTGTGGCGATTTTTAGGCATTTTTAGAATGGGCTTTGGAGGTATTAACAAAGTGAAACTTATGGGAGTCATGTCATTCTTATTAGGTTTGTTACGTTCATATGGAATTGAAATTATTCCGTTCATATCGCGCTCATTCCAATCAAAAACAGCAAAAAAATCTTTTGAACCCGTAGGTTCAATAGTATGGAAGATGGTCGATTTTTAGGCATTTTCAGAATGGGCTTTGGAGGTATTAAAAAAATGAAACATATGGGAGTAATGTCATTCTTATTAGGTGTGTTACGTTCTTATGGAAATGAAGTCGCCTCATTCCATCAAAAGCAGAAAAAAAATCTTTTGAATCCGTAGGTTGAATAGCTTTTAACATGGACCGCTTCTGTGGTCGATTTTTAGGCATTTTTAGAATGGGCTTTGGAGGTATTAAAAAATTTAAACTTATGGGAGTAATGTCATTCTTATTAGGTTTGTTACGTTCTTATGGAAATGAAATCGCCTCATTCCAATCAACAACAGCAAAAAAAATCTTTTGAATCCGTAGGTTGAATAGTTTGGAACATGGACCCCTTCTGTGGCGATTTTTAGGAATTTTTAGAATGGGCTTTGGAGGTATTACCAAAGTGAAACTTACGGGAGTCATGTCATTCTTATTAGGTTTGTTACGTTCATATGGAATTGAAATTCTTCCTTTCATATCGCGCTCATTCCAATCAAAAAGAGCAAAAAAAAAATTTGAACCCTTAGGTTCAATAGTTTGGAAGATGGGCGATTTTTAGGCATTTTCAGAATGGGCTTTGGAGGTATTAAAAAAATGAAACATATGGGAGTAATGTCATTCTTATTAGGTTTGTTACGTTCTTATGGAAATGAAATCGCCTCATTCCAATCAAAAACAGCAAAAAAAATCTTTTGAATCCGTAGGTTGAATAGTTTGGAACATGGACCCCTTCTGTGGCGATTTTTAGGCATTTTTAGAATGGGCTTTGGAGGTATTAACAAAGTGAAACTTATGGGAGTCATGTCATTCTTATTAGGTTTGTTACGTTCATATGGAATTGAAATTATTCCGTTCATATCGCGCTCATTCCAATCAAAAACAGCAAAAAAATCTTTTGAACCCGTAGGTTCAATAGTATGGAAGATGGTCGATTTTTAGGCATTTTCAGAATGGGCTTTGGAGGTATTAAAAAAATGAAACATATGGGAGTAATGTCATTCTTATTAGGTGTGTTACGTTCTTATGGAAATGAAGTCGCCTCATTCCATCAAAAGCAGAAAAAAAATCTTTTGAATCCGTAGGTTGAATAGCTTTTAACATGGACCGCTTCTGTGGTCGATTTTTAGGCATTTTTAGAATGGGCTTTGGAGGTATTAAAAAATTTAAACTTATGGGAGTAATGTCATTCTTATTAGGTTTGTTACGTTCTTATGGAAATGAAATCGCCTCATTCCAATCAACAACAGCAAAAAAAATCTTTTGAATCCGTAGGTTGAATAGTTTGGAACATGGACCCCTTCTGTGGCGATTTTTAGGAATTTTTAGAATGGGCTTTGGAGGTATTACCAAAGTGAAACTTACGGGAGTCATGTCATTCTTATTAGGTTTGTTACGTTCATATGGAATTGAAATTCTTCCTTTCATATCGCGCTCATTCCAATCAAAAAGAGCAAAAAAAAAAATTTGAACCCTTAGGTTCAATAGTTTGGAAGATGGGCGATTTTTAGGCATTTTCAGAATGGGCTTTGGAGGTATTAAAAAAATGAAACATATGGGAGTAATGTCATTCTTATTAGGTTTGTTACGTTCTTATGGAAATGAAATCGCCTCATTCCAATCAAAAACAGCAAAAAATTCTTTTGCACCCGTAGGTTCAATAGTTTGGAAGATGGTTGATTTTTAGTCATTTTCAGAATGGGCTTTGGAGGCATTAAAAAAATGAAACATATGGGATTAATGTCATTCTTATTAGGTGTGTTACGTTCTTATGGAAATGAAGTCGCCTCATTCCATCAAAAGCAGCAAAATAATATTTTGAATCCGTAGGTTGAATAGCTTTTAACATGGACCCCTTCTGTGGTCGATTTTTAGGCATTTTTAGAATGGGCTTTGGAGGTATTAAAAAATGTAAACTTATGGGAGTAATTTCATTCTTATTAGGTTTGTTACGTTCTTATGGAAATGAAATCGCCTCATTCCAATCAACAACAGCAAAAAAAATCTTTTGAATCCGTAGGTTGAATAGTTTGGAACATGGACCTCTTCTGTGGCGATTTTTAGGCATTTTTAGAATGTGCTTTGGAGGTATTATCAAAGTGAAACTTATGGAAGTCATGTCATTCTTATTAGGTTTGTTACGTTCATATGGAATTGAAGTCATTCCTTTCATATCGCGCTCATTCCAATCAAAAACAGCAAAAAAATCTTTTGAACCCGTAGGTTCAATAGTTTGGAAGATGGTCGATTTTTAGGAATTTTTAGAATTGGCTTTGGAGGTATTAAAAAAATGAATCTTATGGGAGTAATGTCATTCTTATTAGGTTTGTTACGTTCATATGGAATTGAAATCATTCTTCATATCGCGCTCATTCCAATGTGCGCCCAAAAAAAAATCTTTTGATCTTTTAGGCATTTTCAGAATGGGCTTTGGAGGTATTAAAAAAATTAAACATATGGGAGTAATGTCATTCTTATTAAGTGTGTTACGTTCCTATGGAAAATAAATCGCCCCATTCCAATCGAGAGCAGCAAAAAAAAATCTTTTGAATCCGTAGGTTGAATAGTTTGGAACATGGACCCCTTCTGTGGCGATTTTTAGAATGGGCTTTGGAGGTATTAACAAAATGAAATTTATGGGAGTCATGTCATTCTTATTAGGTTTGTTACGTTCATATGGAATTGAAGTCGCCTCTTTCCAATCAAAAACAGCAAAAAAATCTCCTATTTTATTTCGAAATTGACCAAGAGGGGGCTATTTCTTCTTTTTTTTCAATATCCAACTTTGACCGCCTCTAATCTTAAAACGAGTGGTCCGATAGGAATAAGTAAGTCCAACGGTGTTTTGTTCTTTTTGGTGTACTCTTTCACCTTTCACCAAAGAATCTTGTAAGTTCAATAGATTGGGAGATGGACCCCTCCTGTGATCAATTTTTAGGTACTTTTAGAATGTGCTTTGGAATTATTTACAAAAAAAGTCCAATTATGGGAGTAAATCCACACTTGGTGTTTTCTTTCACCTTCCACCAAAGAAAGTCCCGTAGGTTCAATAGATTGGGAGGTAGACCCCTTCGGTAGTCAATTTTTAGGTACCTTTAGAAAGTGCTTTGGTGGCATTTATAAAAAATTCTATTTGTGGGACTAATTTCACTCTTATTAGGTTTGATACGTTCCTAGGGGATTGAAATCGCCCCAATCGATCAAAAAAACGCCATTTTTTTGAAAATGACCAAACGGGGGAGGGTATTCCCTTTTTTTTTCTCAATTTCCAACTTTAGCCACCTGTAACTTTAGAACGAGCGGACCGATTGGAGTAAATCCAACGGTTTTTTGTTTATTATGATGTCCTCTCTCACCTATCGTCCACCAAAGTCCCGAGAGAGTCCTGTAGATTCGGTAGTAAGTATGCGAGTCAGACCCCTTCGATTGTGGATTTTTCAACCTTAACCTAAAATTTTTTGACTACAACCCTAAAATCAGCTTTAATAGAAACTCTTTTTACAGGGAAACTAGAAGAACTCCCCGAGGCCGACCGAAAGATCTATTTCCCGGAAACGAGCAGGTTGCAACCCTCGATGCACCTACACGGAAACCCCACCTTTACAGTCAATTACCATCTGGTGGACTTCTGCTACAACGTCACCTTGACCAACAGGGAAGGGGCGGTGGAGTTGAAGCCTGCAGGTCAACTCCAGTGCACGTTCGCTATATACATGCCCTACGGGAACAGGGTGGCGCTCAAACTCCTTATTGGAGATGGGGAAGCTGAAGGTATGTTGACTAAGTTTGACTCATTGCTAGCGCTTTTTTTCTTCTTTTGTGCTCCACTTAAATTATTTAAAAAAAAATAAATATTTAAAAGTACAGTCAATCGTATTTTTTTTTTAAACGTCCAATAACCACTTACCTAAATTGTTATTGTTGTTATTTTATTTACCTTCTGCCAATTTTTTCAGTTATCTATTTACTTACTTCGCTTTGCTTTTGCTAACAGTTTCTCATTTCTTTTCTTCTATTCTTAATTTTTATTTTTTAAAATTAATAACATTTTCTTTGTTGTTTATGTGTTTAGTTGGCTAGTAGGAATAGAGCTCTTCTGTACTACTCACTTAGCACATTTTTTGTTCTTCGATTTTCTCTTGCACTTCTAATTGTGTGCTAATGATTTTTAAAACAAGACATTGAAGCTCTTTTAATAAAGTAATATTTACCTATGGTACAAGGTAATTAATACCATTTTCCTACCTAAAACACCATAAAAGCTCGAAGCCATAACTTGCGTTTTAGCTCCCATTCCACGGCAGGGCTTATGCATATTTATGTATATGTATTTTATTCCAAAACACGTAAACGTTTATTTTCTAAATGGCTCTATAAGCTTTATAGAAAGTTTTTATGGCGCGAAAATACGACTTTACGCCTTTAATGCCTTTCAATTTATTTCCCATATAAATAAGTGCTTAGACTTTCAAAAAGCAATAATGTTTATGGAACTTTCCAATCTGGAATTAAGATCTAAAACAAGACTCAACATGAATTCTTAATTTCCCGACCCCCTTAACCGTTTGACCTTTAAGCCTAAATCCAACAACAATATTATTTGGATATTAACCTTTGACATTAGGATCTGAAAGGTGAACTTGCTCCTCCAGAGGGAAGCTGCTTTGTATCTCGCATTATCCCCAATGGAAAACGTGTTTTTTTAGAAGTAAACACATATTGTTTTTGCAGAGAATACCAAAGCTTTGCCAAAACAATCCAACGTCACGTGTAAAGGCCTGCTCACTCAACTCCATGACGGTACTTCCAATTGGTCCTACTGCACCCAGAGCGGCGAGGGTCAGAGGCAAATCGAGGTTGTATCCAGTGGCAACAAGGCGGTACTGACGGTGTCCCGGACGTTCGAAACGTCGGCAGACAGCGCAATTCGACTGCGCATGTCCTATCGGGCTGAGCCGATCGAGGAAGTAGTGGGAGTGTGCGAGTTTGGGTGGGTGGCAGTGCGGCAATTTTGCGTTACGGTCCTGGATTATTTAAAACTTCCATGGACTAAAGCAGAGGCGGAGTGCGCCAATCGCGGGGGGCATTTGGCCAGTGTGAGGAGCGAACGGGACCAACGAACACTAAACGACTTACTTTCCAACAGGTAAGGCCAAAAACCTCGCAACTGTGCCCCTTTAGTGTATAATGAGTCACTCTAAATTCAGGTGCCTTATCCTGCAAACATGCTTCTGTTTGGAGAAGTTTTCCACTTTTTTTATAATTTATCGCGCGGGGATGTTGCTAGTGGCCGTTCCCGAGGGAACGTTTTTGGATTTCTGGAAGGGAATTATGGAAGCCTTAATTTCCTGCGCAGCAACATCAAAAGCAGGAGTTGTTCAAAGCCGGAAAATTGCAGGTTCATGTATAATTGACTACAAAACTGAAAGTTTGTATCGCTCATGAATGTTGGGGAGATGAAGAGTAATTTTAATTTTAAAACTGTGATGTTTTTGATAGGTTTAAAGTTGCTTTCGTAACTTTGCAAAAACCAATTTTGTAACATCTAATTAATTTTATGAATGGCAGCAGAATATCAGGAGGGGAGAATAGATTTGTTGAAAAGAGAGAAAGATAGCAAAACAAACTAGTCCTTTGACAAATATTACGCATTGTGTTGACTGTTTCTCTTGGAGTTGGGGATTAGCCCTGAAGAAGACTTAAATAAAGTCAAAACGTTTGAAAGAGATGTAGGACATATACACCTTTTTCGGATACTTAATGAAGCCACATAATTTGCATAATGCCTGAAATGTTTAATCCATGATCCCAACTCTCTTTAATCCGAAAATACACATTAATGGTAAGTTCTAACATAAGAAACTTATCCTTGTAAGGACTAGAATCACTTGAAACACCATTAGATGTCTGAAACATGATATGTTAAAAATTTTTTTTATTAAGTACTGCTGAGTGGCAACAAGAACTAAAAGAGAATGAAAAAAAAACGAATACTTTAGTTCCCATGTGCAAACATTTTACTTGGTCCGAAAACAAACAACAGGCAAGAAGTTTTTGTGTCGAAAATTTTCACAAAACCTTCTAGATTTACTAGTATTTTAATATTAATACAACTTAATCCATTTTAATCTGACATTACAAGAAATGCATCAAAAACTGTATGTTTTATGCATAAGTCAACTGGACCATATCCAAGCAATTAAACACTAATACATTCCTAAAAAACCGTAAATAAATAAAAAATGTTTACGGTTTGTGTACAGTTTAATCCCATTTACGCAATTTTATTTCATTCCGAAGATAAAAAAAACAATGAGTGGCAAACAGAACTTAACTTTCAAATTAAAATTTTCATTTTTAGTAAACTGAAAACTTGAATTTCCCTGTGCAACATTTCACTTTAATCTTTAATATATTTTATTTCCTTATGTACCTTCAATATTTTTTTTGTAAACAAAGCTACAGAACAAAGAATTAAAGTAATTAACACTTTAATCTCTATTATAGTTTTTATTTAATTCTGTCTACAATCATCATGTTATTGTTTTAATTTTTCACATTAGTCAAGTTTAAGAGAATTTCTAATTATCAAAAAATTATATTTCAATTCCAAAACGCATAAAAAAATTTACTTTAATACGAGCTTTAATCTTTCCTTAATACTTTTTTAGTAAAGCCAAAGTTACTCAGCAAAAATTAGTCCAGCAAAAATTCAGAAAATAGTGCTCCATTTGCTCTACGTTTTTGCAGATTTAAATCCGGCAATGTGTTTTTAAAACCGACAAGAATAATTTAATTTTAACAACTTAAAAAGAATGAGAATTTCTAATTATCAACCAATTAAAACTTTAATTTTATAGCGTACCACTTTAATGATTAAGTTTCACTTCAATCTATTTTAATGCTTTGTTAGCAAAACTTAAGTACCGAGCAAAAACTTAAAATAAATAACATTTTAGTCCGTGTTAGGGTATTAATTTAATCTGGAAAATTGTTCCTGAAAGTAAGGCCAAAATTACTAAGCGAAGATTTAAAACAAAAACAAATAATAATCAGTTTCCGGTCATAATTTAATCCGGAAAATTGTATCCTATTCACTTTAATCCCCCTATACGTTTGATAAATAAATACAATTATTGTATTAAAATTCTTGAAGTTGTACATCAATTTTAATCCAGCAATGTATTTTTAAAACCGATAAGAATAATTTAATTTTAAGAAGTTAAGAACAATGAGAATTTCTAATTATCAACCACTTAAAACTTTAATTCCATGCGTACCACTTTAATGATTATTCAATTCAATCTATTTTAATGCTTTGTTATTAAAACTTAAGAACCGAGCAAAAACTTAAAAAAAATAACATTTTAATCCGTATTCGGGTATTAATTTAATCCGGAAAATTGTTCCTGAAAGTAAGGCCCAATTTACTAAGCGAAAATTTAAAATAAATAACATTTTAATCTGTATCCAGGTTTTCTTTTAATTCCCACGCGAATCAATTATTGTACTTTAATCTTTCGTTAGTGCTTTTTTAGCAAAGCCTAAGTTAGTGAGCGAGAAGTTCAAATAAGTAACCGTATTCGTACATTAATTTAATTCGGAAAATAGTGCCCCATTCACTTTAATTCCTCTCTATGTCTGAATCATTAATGCGACTATATTAAGGTTCTTGAAGTTACGCATCATTTATTTTAATCCATAAATGTGTTGTTAAAGCCGCTGGGATTAGTTTCATCTTTAAAAAGTTAGAAAGAATGAGGATTTAATTAATAAGAACTAAAAATGTTGGTTTTTTTATGCGCATCAAATTTTTTACTTTAATCCTCAGTTAACACTTCTGTAGTACGTCAAAAATTACTGAGTAAAAATATTAAGTAAGTAATAATCCGTTTCCGGTTTTAATTTAATCCGGCAATGTATTTTTAAAACCGATGAGAATAACTTGATTTTAAAGAAGTTAGAGAGAATGAGAATTTCTAATTATTAAAAACTTAAAATTTGAATTTCCATGCATATCTAATATTTCACTTTATCCTTTGTTAATACCTACTACTTTAGTAAAGTCAAAGTTACTAAACAAAAATCAAAAATAAATAACATTTTAATCCGTGTCCGGGTGATAATTTAATCCAGATAGTTGTGCCCCATTCACTTTAATTCGTTTTATGTTCGATATGTAAATACGATAATATTAAGTTTCGTGAAGTCGTACATCATTTTAATCCAGCAATATGTTTGTAAAGCCAACGAGATTAATTTCATTTTAAAAAAGCTAGGGAGAATGAGAGTTTTTTACTATTACAAAATTAAAATTTTAATTTCCTCTGCATCAAATATTTCACTTTAATCCTTCGTTAATAATTCTTAGTGAAGTCAAAGTTACAACTTGTACAACAATTACTTTAATCCAGCAATTTGTTTTTAAAACCGAATGGACTAGTTTCACATTAAGAAACAAAATAAGAATTTTTTTATTATTATCAAAAACTTAAGACTAAAGATTAAATTTCATGCGCATCAAATATTTTACTTTAAACTTCGTTAATACTTTTTTTAGAAATTAAAACGCTAAAATTAAAAATAAATAACATTATCGCTGACATTAGATTCGTTTTAAAAAAGTTAGAGAGAATGAGAAATTCTTAAATCGGAAATTTTTCAAACAAATATTTTCCTTTAATCCTTCAATAATAATTCTTGAGTAAGGCAAATGCTTCTGACCGAACATTTACAATAAATAATATTTTAGTCCTTATCCGGGTATTCACTTAATCCGGTAAATTGGGTGTCGTTCACTTTAATCCATCTGTAAGTCCTGTATATAATAGTAGATTATGTCACTAGGAGTAAAAGTGGGTCTTTTCGTGCTGAGCCCAGAGATTGACGGCCGAAGCGAAGCTGAGGCCTGCAACTGGGCGAAGCACAAAAAGACCTTTTACTCCGAGTAGCATATACTATTTTTTTTTCAAGCATGCAAGAAATAAGAAATCTATTTCAAAGTGGTTCAGTTTTGCAATTTTCTCTCATCCTCTTTAAGCGGGTCCAGGTACTTACCCAATTGTGTATATTATTGGTAAAATACATAGAATATGTTAGAATGGTGGTTTTCAATGTTCAATGGTTTTAATGTATTAAATAATAACCAATGATTATGGTAAACTAAGAATTTGTAGCATTATTTTCAATACTAAATTAATAAATGTCACATTGACAGATAAATATGATGACGCGCATGACATTTAACAGACGAATTCAGAATTCGAGAACCTATGCGATTTCGACTAATAACGGTTTCGGATGGTGCTCTTGAGTGCTCTGAGAGTATTTCTGTCCGTTGTTTTTTCAACAAGAATGTAAAGATGGCAATACACTCAGATCGGTTTATTTGGTGTCATCTATTATTAAAATAATTTTGGTGAATGAGAATCGTTTATATATGCGCCACCATGACACTAGCGGTGACTTTTGACTTTACTTTTACTGCCTAGGACTTTTTTGCTACTTTTTTGGTCTCAGGATTTGAAAGCCCACTTTAGGTGCGCGTATGGAGAAAACAAATGACGTACTTTTGGTCCGCTTGAAAAAAAATGTATTTATATTGAGTTGCACATCATTAGATTAATCCGGCAATATACTTTTAAAACAGATGAGAATATTTTCATTTTGCGAAAATTTAAGGAAAAACTTAAAATTCTATTTTTCAAGCACATCTAATATTCCACTTTAATCCTTCGTTAATGTTTCTCCAGTAAGGCAAACGCTTCTGAGCGTTTATAAATAATGTTTTAATCCGTATCCGTGTATTCACTTGAATTGGGTCTCGTTCACTTTAATCCGCCTGTAAGTGCGTCATGTAAATATATATCGAACTTAAACTGATATTAATATTTTCATTTTAAGAAAATTAAAGTGAGTAATTCCTAAGTTTCAAAAACTTAAAATTTTAATTTTCATGCACATCTAATATTTCATTTTAATCCTTCGTTAATACTAAAATATTATAATCCGTATCCGGATATTCACTTAATACGGTAATTTGGGTCCCGTTCACTTTAATCCTAATACTGAGATTCTGCAAGTCGTATATCATTAGTATAATCCGAGAGCATATTTTTAAAAGTGTCGAGATTATTTTCATTTCTGCATCAAATATTTCACTTTAATCTTTCGTTAGTACTTCTTCAGTAAAGTCAAAGTTAGTAAATAAAAATTAAAAAATTAATAACATTTTAACCGTTTCCGAATGTTAATTTCATCCGGAAGATTGTGACGCTCTTTAATCCGTTCATATGTCCGATATATAAATAATATATATTACATTCATTAAAGTGGTGACGTTGTATCAATCACTTTAAACAGTAATATGTTTTTAAAACCGATGGGACTAGTTTCATATTAAGAAACAAAATAAGAATTTATTATTATTTTCAAAAACTTAAATACTTATTTAATTTGCAAAAAAAGGAAAAAGCAAAAATTAAAAATAAATAATATGAGAAATTCTAATTTCCAAAAATTTTTCAATCAAATATTTTACTTTAATCCTTTGTTAATAATTCTTGAGTAAGGCAAATGCTTCTGACCGAACATTTACAATAAATAATATTTTAGTCCTTATCCGGGTATTCACTGAATCCGGTAAATTGGGTGTCATTCACTTTAATCCGTCTGTAAGTTGCACATCATTAGTATAATCCGGCAATATATTTTTAAAACAGATGAGAATTTTTTCATTTTGCGAAAATTGAAGGGAATTTTTAATTTTCAAAAACTTAAAATTCTATTTTTCAAGCACATCTAATATTTCACTTTAATCCTTCGTTAATGTTTCTCTAGTAAGGCAAACGCTTCTGAGCGTTTATAAATAATATTTTAATCCGTATCCGTGTAATCACTTAAATTGGGTCTCGTTCACTTTAATCCGCCTGGAAGTGCGTTATGTAAATATATATCGTACTTAAACCTTAGTTTAAGTGTATTAAAATAAATTTTTATTATTTAACTCAAAATTTTAATTTTTAAGCACATCTAATATTTCACTTTAATCCTTCGTTAATACTTTATTAATTAGACAAATGCTTGTGAGTGAACATTTACCATATAAAATATTTTAATCCGTATCCGGGCATTCACTTAATACGGTAATTTGAGCCCCGTTCACTTTAATCCGGCTGTAAGTCCCATATAAAGATACATTTATATTGAGATTCGGGAAGCCCTATATCATTAGTTTAATCCGATAGCATATTTTTAAAACTGAAGAGATTATTTTCATTTTACAAAAATTAAAAGGGATGACAATTTCTAATTTTCGTAAAAATTAAAAATTTTAATTTCTATGCGCATCTCATATTTCACTATAATTCTTTGTTAGTACTTCTTTAGTAAACCAAACGCCTCTGAGCGAACGTATACCATAAATTATATTTTAATCCATATCCATATCCACTTAAATTGTGCCTCATTCACTTTAATTCCTCTCTATGTCTGAATCATTTATGCGATTATAATAAGGTTCTTGAAGTTACGCATCATTTATTTTAATCCATTAATATGTTGTTAAACCAGCTGGGATTAGTTTTATTTGTAAAAAGTTAGAAAGAATGAGAATTTAATTAATAAACACTAAAAATTTTTGTTTTTTATGCGCATCAATAATTTTACTTTAATCCTCTGTTAATACTTCTGTATTTATGCACTGAGCAATAATTTTAAGTAAATAATAATCCGTTTCCGGTTTTAATTTAATCCGGAAAATTGGGTCCCAATCACTTTAATCCCTCTATACGTTTGATAAATAAATATGATTATTATAGTAACATTCTTGGAGTTTTCTTCAATTTTAATCCGGCAATGTATTTTTAAAACCGATGACAATAACTTCATTTTTAGAAAGTTAGAGTGAATGAGAGTTTAATAAAAATAACATTCTGTCCGTATACGGTTATTAATTTAATCCGGATAGTTGTGCCTCATTCACTTTAATCCGTTTTATGTTTGATGTATAAATACGATTTTAATATTCTTGAAGTCGTAAATCATTTTAATCCGGCAATGTATTTTTAAAGCCATCGAAATTAATTTTATTTTAAAAAAGCCAAAAAGAATGAGAATTTCTAACTATTAAAAAATTAAAATTTCAATTATCTATCTACATCGAATATTTCACTGTAATCCTTCGTTAATCCTTCTTCAGTAAAGTTACTAAGTAAAAATTAAAAATGAACATTTTAATCCGTTTCCCGATGTTAAGTTCATCCGGAAGATTGTGACCCATTCTCTTTAATCCGTCCGATATATCCATAAGTTTATATTACATTCAATCACTTTAATCCAGCAATGTGTTTTTAAAACCGATGAGACTAGTTTCATATTAAGAAACAGAATACGAATTTTTTATTATTATTAAAAACTTAAAGTTTTAATTTCATACGCATCAAGTTTCGTTAATACTTTTTTAAAAATAAAAAAGCTAAAATTAAAAATAAATAACATTATGAGAAATTATATATTCCAAAAATTTTTCAATCAAATATTTTACTTTAATCCTTCGTTAATAATTCTTGAATAAGGCAAATGCTTCTGACCGAACATTTGCAATAAATAATATTTTAGTCCTTATCGGGGTATTCACTTAATCCGGTAAATTGGGTGTCGTTCACTTTAATCCGTCTGTAAGTCCGGTATATAAATATATTTATATTGATATTCTGGAAGTTGCACATCATTAGTTTAATCCGGCAATATATTTTTAAAACAGATGAGAATTTTTTCATTTTGCGAAAATTGAAGGGAATTTTTAATTTCCAAAAACTTAAAATTCTATTTTTCAAGCACATCTAATATTTCACTTTAATCCTTCGTTAATGTTTCTCTAGTAAGGCTAACGCTTCTGAGCCTTTATAAATAATATTTTAATCCGTATCCGTGTATTCACTTAAATTGGGTCTCGTTCACTTTAATCCGCCAGTAAGTGCATATATATCGTACTTAAACCTTATTTTAAGTATATTAAAATTAATTCTTATTATTTAACTCAAAATTTTAATTTTTAAGCACATCTAATATTTCACTTTAATCCTTCGTTAATACTTTATTAATTAGACAAATGCTTGTGAGTAAACATTTACCATATAAAATATTTTAATCCGTATCCGGGTATTCACTTAATACGGTAATTTGGGCCCCGTTCACTTTAATCCGGCTGTAAGTCCCATATGTAGATACATTTATATTGAGATTCTGGAAGCCCTATATCATTAGTTTAATCCGACAGCATATTTTTAAAACTGAAGAGATTATTTTCATTTTACAAAAATTAAAAGGGATGACAATTTCTAATTTTCAGAAATTAAAAATTTTAATTTCTATGCGCATCTCATATTTCACTATAATTCTTTGTTAGTACTTCTTTAGTAAACCAACCGCCTCTTAGCGAACGTATCCCATAAATTATATTTCAATCCATATCCGTGTATTCACTTAAATTGTGCCTCATTCACTTTAATTCCTCTCTATGTCCGATTCATTAATGTGATTATATTAAGGTTCTTGAAGTTACGCATCATTTATTTTAATCCATAAACGTGTTGTTAAAGCCGCTGGGGTTAGTTTCATCTTTAAAAAGTTAGAAAGAATGAGAATTTAATTAATAAGAACTAAACATTTTTGTTTTTTATGCGTCTCAATAATTTTACTTTAATCCTCTGTTAATACTTCTGTATTTATGCACTGAGCAATAATCTTAAGTAAATAATAATCCGTTTGCGGTTTTAATTTAATCCGGAAAATTGCGTCCCAATCACTTTAATCCCTCTGTACGTCTGATAAATAAATATGATTATTATATTAAAATTCTTGGAGTTTTCATCAATATTAATCCGGCAATGTATTTTTAACACCGATGACAATAACTTCATTTTAAACAAGTTAGAATGAATGAGAATTTAATAAAAATAATATTTTGTCCGTATACGGTTATTAATTTAATCCGGATAGTTGTGCCTCATTCATTTTAATCCGTTTTATGTTCGATGTATAAATACGATTTTAATATTCTTGAAGTCGTAAATCATTTTAATCCGGCAATGTATTTTTAAAGCCATCGAAATTAATTTTATTTTAAAAAAGCCAAAAAGAATGAGAATTTCTAACTATTAAAAAATTAAAATTTCAATTATCTATCTGCATCGAATATTTCACTTTAATCCTTCGTTAATACTTCAGTAAAGTTACTAAGTAAAAATTAAAAATGAACATTTTAATCCGTTTCCCGATGTTAAGTTCATCCGGAAGATTGTGACCCAATCTCATTAATCCGTCCATATGTCCGATATATACATAAGTTTATATTACATTCATTAAAGTTGTGAAGTTGTACATCAATCACTTTAATCCAGCAATGTGTTTTTTAAAGCCGATGAGACTAGTTTCATATTAAGAAACAGAATAAGAATTTTTTATTATTATTAAAAACTTAAAGTTTTAATTTCATACGCATCAAGTTTCGTTAATACTTTTTTAAAAATAAAGAAGCTAAAATTAAAAATAAATAACATTATGAGAAATTATAATTTCCAAAAATTTTTCGATCAAATTATTTACTTTAATCCTTCGTTAATAATTCTTGAATAAGGCAAATGCTTCTGACCGAACATTTACAATAAATAATATTTTAGTCCTTATCGGGGTATTCACTTAATCCGGTAAATTGGGTGTCGTTCACTTTAATCCGTCTGTAAGTCCGGTATATAAATATATTTATATTGATATTGTGGAAGTTGCACATCATTAGTTTAATCCGGCAATATATTTTTAAAACAGATGAGAATTTTTTCATTTTGCGAAAATTGAAGGGAATTTTTAATTTCCAAAAACTTAAAATTCTATTTTCCAAGCACATCTACTATTTCACTTTAATCCTTCGTTAATGTTTCTCTAGTAAGGCAAACGCTTCTGATCGTTTATAAATAATATTTTAATCCGTATCCGTGTATTCACTTAAATTGGGTCTCGTTCACTTTAATCCGCCTGTAAGTGCATATATATCGTACTTAAACCTTATTTTAAGTATATTAAAATTAATTCTTATTATTTAACTCAAAATTTTAATTTTTAAGCACATCTAATATTTCACTTTAATCCTTCGTTAATACTTTATTAATTAGACAAATGCTTGTGAGTAAATATTTACCATATAAAATATTTTAATCCGTATCCGGGTATTCACTTAATACGGTAATTTGAGCCCCGTTCACTTTAATCCGGTTGTAAGTCCCATATATAGATACATTTATATTGAGATTCTGGAAGCCCTATATCATTAGTTTAATCCGACAGCATATTTTTAAAACTGAAGAGATTATTTTCATTTTACAAAAATTAAAAGGAATGAGAATTTCTAATTTTCAGAAATTAAAAATTTTAATTTCTATGCGCATCTCATATTTCACTATAATTCTTTCTTAGTACTACTTTAGTAAACCAAACGCCTCTGAGCGTACGTATACCATAAATTATAATTTAATCCATATCCATATCCACTTAAATTGTGCCTCATTCACTTTAATTCCTCTCTATGTCTGAATCATTTATGCGATTATAATAAGGTTCTTGAAGTTACGCATCATTTATTTTAATCCATTAATATGTTGTTAAACCAGCTGGGATTAGTTTTATTTGTAAAAAGTTAGAAAGAATGAGAATTTAATTAATAAGAACTAAAAATTTTTGTTTTTTATGCGCATCAATAATTTTACTTTAATCCTCTGTTAATACTTCTGTATTTATGCACTGAGCAATAATTTTAAGTAAATAATAATCCGTTTCCGGTCTTAATTTAATCCGGAAAATTGGGTCCCAATCACTTTAACCCCTCTGTACTTCTGATAAATAAATATGATTATTATATTAAAATTCTTGGAGTTTTCATCAATTTTAATCCGGCAATGTATTTTTAACACCAATGACAATAACTTCATTTTAAACAAGTTAGAATGAATGAGAATTTAATAAAAATAACATTTTGTCCGTATATGGTTATTAATTTAATCCGGATAGTTGTGCCTCATTCACTTTAAACCGTTTTATGTTCGATATATAAATACGATTTTAACATTCTTGAAGTCGTAAATCATTTTAATCCGGCAATGTATTTTTAAAGCCATCGAAATTAATTTTATTTTAAAAATGCCAAAAAGAATGAGAATTTCTAACTATTAAAAAATTAAAATTTCAATTATCTATCTGCATCGAATATTTCACTTTAATCCTTCGTTAGTACTTCATCAGTAAAGTTACTAAGTAAAAATTAAAAATGAATAACATTTTAATCCGTTTCCCGATGTTAAGTTCATCCGCAAGATTGTGACCCAATCTCTTTAATTAATTAAATAATTAATAAAGTTTATATTACATTCATTAAAGTTGTGAAGTTGTACATCAATCACTTTAATCCAGCAATGTGTTTTTAAAACCAATGAGACTAGTTTCATATTAAGAAACAGAATAAGATTTTTTTATTATTATTAAAAACTTAAAGTTTTAATTTCATTCGCATCAAGTTTCGTTAATACTTTTTTAAAAATAAAAAAGCTAAAATTAAAAATAAATAACATTATGAGAAATTATAATTTCCAAAAATTTTTCGATCAAATTATTTACTTTAATCATTCGTTAATAATTCTTGAATAAGGCAAATGCTTCTGACCGAACATTTACAATAAATAATATTTTAGTCCTTATCGGGGTATTCACTTAATCCGGTAAATTGGGTGTCGTTCACTTTAATCCGTCTGTAAGTCCGGTATATAAATATATTTATATTGATATTGTGGAAGTTGCACATCATTAGTTTAATCCGGCAATATATTTTTAAAACAGATGAGAATTTTTTCATTTTGCGAAAATTGAAGGGAATTTTTAATTTCCAAAAACTTAAAATTCTATTTTTCAAGCACATCTAATATTTCACTTTAATCCTTCGTTAATGTTTCTCTAGTAAGGCAAACGCTTCTGAGCGTTTATAAATAATATTTTAATCCGTATCCGTGTATTCACTTTAATTGGGTCTCGTTCACTTTAATCCGCCTGGAAGTGCGTTATGTAAATATATATCGTACTTAAATCAATGAGAATATTTTTATTTTAAGAAAATTAAAGCGAGTAGGAATTTCTAAGTTTCAAAAACTTAAAATTTTAATTTGTATGCACATCTAATATTTCACTTTAATCCTTCGTTAATGCTTCTTTAGTAAGGCAAGTGCTTCTGAGCGAACGTTTACAATAAATAATATTTTAATCCGTATCTCTGTACTCACTTAAATTGGATCTCGTTCACTTTAATCCTTCTTTAAGTGCGTTATGTAAATATATATCGCAGTTAAATCAATGAGAATATTTTTAAAAATTAAAGCGAGTAGGAATTTCTAAGTTTCAAAAACTTAAAATTTTAATTTGTATGCACATCTAATATTTCACTTTAAACTTTCGTTAATGCTTCTTTAATTAGGTAAGTGCTCATGAGTGAACATTTACAATATAAAATATTTTAATCCGTATCTGGGTATTCACTTAATACGGTAATTTGGGTCACGCTAACTTTAGTCCGTCTGTAAGTCCCATACTGTGTGTGTTTAACCCGATAGCATATTTTTAAAGGTGAATAGATTATTTTCATTTTACATAAATTAAAGGAAATGAGAATTTATAATTTTCAGAAATTAAACATTTTAATTTCCATGCTCCTCTCATATTTCACTATAATTCTTTGTTAGTACTTCTTTAATAAACCAAACGCCTCTGAGCGAACCTAGGCAATAAATAATATTTTAATCCCATAACGCGTTTCGCGACCAATACCAATACTGCTCTTCAGTAGGGTCTCACTCCTAGGCCAAGCAACATTACACTGATTGAAGGAAGACAGCGATCACATAATAAAAAAATTCGTATAAAGTATATTTTTATTTAATTTGATTTAATTTCTCTGTTGTTCCATTGTTTCACAAAGACCCGTTTCTAGCTAAATCTCCTATTTAAAAATTCGAGAATTCAGATATATACAAGTGCTCCGGACACTCGTAGTTTTCGAATTCTCCATGTTAGGACTTAAATTGAATTGCAAGGAAATTTAATTTCGCATTTGGAATATAATTTCTTTCTCTTTTACCTTTCCTCGCTTTTACCTTGATTAAAGCTTCGCCCTGGAGAAATGTTTCAAAGTAGCTACACTCGAAATCTCTCTTTAGCGCATTTCCTGCTATACTTCAACTTAATCCGAAACGCGTTTCGATCCTGCTCATCCACACTTAGAACGCAAATTGGCCGGGTTCAAGTGGGAAAGTTGCGACATATCCATATATATAAACACTTTCCTAAAGTTAAATAGTCTGGAAAGCGCAGAATGCCGTTCTGCAGCGAGTTTCTGGCAAAGGCAGAGCTATCCGACAATAAAGGCCATAATGCGGCACGGCGTGTCGGCGATACCGCAAAATCCAATTGCGAGCAAAGGTTATTGTTTAGTGCTCCCCCAATTATTCAGAGTATGTGTGTAGAGAATGACCTCGTAAACCGCAAACAAAACATTGCTAGACGTTTAGAGTTAATTCTGAGGCCGAATTGGTTTGATCTTGATGTGAAACGCCAGTAAATCCAGTAACAACTCCATAAACCCCTTTTAACTCTATCTAAACAAGTAATTACCCATTTTCGTCTAGAGACGTGTTTCGCGACCAACTCTAATCTTCTATTGAGACTGGGTTCTTAGCCCAGGGAGCGTAAGGTCTTAAGGAGCGTAACGCTCTTACGACATGCTTTTCAGCCTTCAAAGACTTTGAAATTTAAAATGTGGATAGAGTCGTTGCAGAAAAACTAACACTTTAAAGGGATATCTAGTTTTTCTACAAAAACAAGAGATGTTTTATATATAATATTATTGTATCCGGAAGTATGATTTTAGAATTGTTGATCTGTAAAGCTCAATTTATATTAACTCTTCAGCAATCACTAGGAGAAAGTTCAAAGGAAATGCATTTCCATTTCTTCAAACCTGTTATGTATCCCCCTAAGAACGTATTTATGGAGATGCCGTCGTAGGTATCGAGACTTTTTTCCAAGTTTCAAGACGGAAAAAACGTTTAACAGTATTATTGTATCTGGAAGCACGATTCTAGAATTGTTGATTTGTAAAGCTAAATTCAGTTCTTCAAACTTGTCATTTAACCCCCTACGCACCTACTTATGAAGGCGCCCTCGTATATATCGAGAATGTTTTTTCAATAATGGTGAAAACGTTTAACAAAATCATTTATCTCGAAGCATAATTCCAGAACTGTTCAATTGTGATGCAAAATTGAAACTCACTTTTCCCTGAGCTTCCGTTTCTTCAACCTGTTAACTTTTTTCCGTTAAAGGCAAAATTAAGCACAAGTTATGGCACCTAATTCGGGACAACAAAGAAACTTTTGCAAGTTTATAACTTCAAGGTCTATAGCAAAATGAAGAATTGCACGCAAATATCACTCTAAAGATCTGGATAGAAGAAATGAATTCCAGAGTACATACCTGAAGAATTAAAAACTCTGACTTCGACTTTCTTATTAAATCGCTAATATTTAGTTGGGCTTTTCATGGTAAAAGTAATCGTTTACGCTTCTTGCCTTTCTTTCCAAAAGTGAGAAAAAACGTTTTTTTCTCACTTTTGGAAAAATCCAAATCTTCAATGTCGATTCTCGAGATTGAAGTAAAGCGTATTTTTGCTTCTTGCATTTCTTTAAAAATTGCATATATTATACAACTGATGCGTAGTCAATGTAAAAAATATTAGTTGTACCCATTTGGGAAGAAAACAACTGGATGTTTCAAGAAAAAAGAGACTTCTTTTAAAAAGAAGCAGCGCTCTTTGGGCATGTATTGGGTTTAAATTTTGATTGTGATTTTGAATTAATATTAATGACTTTTAAATAAAAGGCATTTTTAGTTTCCTCCTTATCTTCAAAAAATTTCTAATTTGATTTAAGTAATTGAAGATTAATAAAAGTTAAACAATGGTCTGATTAGAAATCCTTCTTATCGAAGAAAGAACTAGATACAGAAGAAACGGTTTTTCTTTAAAATGAAGAGGCAATTTTTCGAATGAGGTTAGGTTTTAATTTTGACTTAATAGTAGATATTAAAGATTAAGAGTAAATCAATTTTTTTTTTTTTTTCTTCAACAATTGTATGTTTGCTTCAATTGAAGAATAATATAAATTAAACCGTGGCAAAGGTTTATCTAAAATATTGTTACGCCCGACCGTCGGTCCACAGAGATTCGAGCCGAAGCGGCAACGCCGAGCGCGACTCCAGGAGCCCATCTAGAATAACAGTCGCCTCCGTTCTCGAAAGTTCGACAGTGTGTTCAGGCTGCGTATGCCTGGCCAGCGAGCTGCGCGAGATGGAATCGAATGGATAGTGCAGTGTAGTAAATAAGCGAACAAGCGAACAGTGCGAATTGTTAGTAGAAAGTAATTGTGTTTTAATCGTGTTTTTAATCGCTACCTGGGCTCTTAACCCAGGGAGCGTAAGGTCTCAAGGAGCGCAAGGCTCTTCCGACATACTTTTCAGTCTTCAAAAACTTTGAAATTTAAAATCTGGAGCGAGTCGTTGCAGAAAAACTAACACTTTAACGTGTCGCACATTCTTCTATGGATTTCGTTCTTAGTTTTGAAGAAATTAAAGAGCCTTAATCATGTTTTTTTTTCAATCCTCAATGGCCTTAAAGATTGTTTCTAATAATGTTACGGTTATAAGGGTACTATTTTTTATCTAGTTTTGCATAAGTTAACTTAAAACAACCAATTTTAGATAAAGAATTCGTTATCAATATATTTATATTATGTACACATTATATATAACGTTTCAAATATATTAAGTCTTCAATTGAAGCAATTTACTACTAACCAATTAAAAAAATCAAAATCAACTGATCGCTGAGATAAAATGTTTCTTCTGGGTCTAGTTTTTCCTTAGTTACGAAATATTTTGGTGAAGAAAGTTTTTCTATAGAAACCCTTAGAAAGTAATCGTAAATAATATTTTTTAAATAAAAATTTCTCATTATTTACATTTCCTAGTTTTCATTTGAAGAAAACTTGTGATTTTTGAAGAAATAGAATAATTATGATTCTGCCAGTCTTCAATACAAGTAAATGAAAATTAAAATCTATCTTCGTCCCGAAAGCTACGTCTAGTTTTTAAACGAAAAATTTTTCTTCAATATCTATTTCTTCCTTAGACAAGGAGCATTTTTATTAGTATAGTTGTATTTACTTACAACTTAGTAACTTAGTTCTATAGGCCCCATTACTCTACATTCTATATATGCCCCATTTCTCTATAGATAGTTAGGACTAGCAATTTCTTGAGAAAGAATTGTCACTATGTTGTATTCATTGAAAAAATTGAAGAAACAAAAATCTCCTATGTAATATTAAATCAAAATTAAAATCTAACATTGTTACGTTTTACGAAGCGTTCCTACTTCATAAATGAAAACCGTTTCTTCTATATCTGGCTCTTCGTTGGATGCTTTGTAAATGAAAACTGCTTCTTCTGTTTCTAGCTCTTCCTTGGAAAGGAAAAACAAATATTAAAACAGTTCTATAAAGTCTCTCCGTCAATAAAAAGACGTACAAATATTCTTTTAATGAAACATTGCCACTGTTTAGTTTCCATTAATCTTCAGTTAAAGCAAATGTGTAATTTTTTAAGAAAACGAAGGGACAGAAATTGCTTTTCTCTCAATTCTCAGTGTGTAATATTCAGTCAAAAATAAAACCTAACTTTGTTAAAAACAGCTTCCTTTTTCAAAACAAAAAACGTTTTTTCTGTATCTAGCTCTTCCTTGGATAGAAAAGATCCGTATTAAGACAATTACTCTATATAGACCCTTAGTCAATAAAAAATATGTAGAATTAAATAGTGTCCTCTGTTTAATTTATGCTGAATTTTTGAAAAAAATAAAAAAAAGTAAAACCGCGTTATTCCTAATTTACAGTACTTAATACAAAATCAAAATGAAGATCTAGCTTTGTTTAAGACAGCGCCACTTTTTCAAAAAACAAAAACCGTTTCTTTTTTACTCAGCTCTTTCTTGAATAGGAAATATTCCTATTAACACATTTCTTCTATATAGATTGTTAATTAATGGAGATATGTACAACTAGTTTTTCAATGAAGAACTGCCACAGTTAATCTTCATTTGAATCAAATGCTCATTTTTAAAGAAAGACAAGAAACAGAAATTGCATTTTTCTCAATTCTCAATTCAAAACCCGACTTTAAAGAAAAAACACGTTTTTCTTCTGTATCTAGCTCTTCCTTAGATGGGAAAGATTTCTGTTAAGGTAGTTTTTCTGAATGAGACTCCTTAGTCCGTAAATTTTTGAAAAAATTAAATAATGTACAATTGCGTTTCTCTTAATCCAGAATATTTAATGACAGATCACAATGAAGATCTAACTTTATAAATAAAGATTGCTGCTACTGACTACTGTTTACTTTCTATTAATCTTCTTTTAAAACATATGTGCAATTTTGAAGAAAAGCAAGAAACAAAAATTGTGTTTCTCTCAATCTTCAATAAGTAATATATAGTCGAAATTAAGACTTTGTAAGACAAAAAGCGTTTTTTCATTTTAAAGAAAAACTGTTTCTTCTCCATCTAGCTCTTCTTTGGATAGGATAAATTTCTATTTAGAGACCTCTTCTACATGGACTTTTAGTCAATAATAAGATGTATAACTGTTCTTAAACAAACAACTTCCTAATACTCTTCAGTTGAAGCAAGTGTTCAGGTTTTGAGGAAAACAAGAAAAAGCGTTTCTCTCAACCCTCAATAATATTAAGTCAAAATTAAAAGCTAACTTTGTTAAAAAGGCCTTGCTTTATTTTTAACATAAAAGCTATTTTTTTGTGTCTGGCTCTTCCTTGAATAGAGAAGATTTTTTTAAACAGTTCTTTTCCAAAGATTTAATCAATAAAAAGGTATACATCTAACATATTATTATGGGATTCGGATTCCAATAATTACACACTTTTATTTACTTTTAACTATTACAGCACGATTAAAATACAACTACTATCTACTCATAATTCGCATTGTTCGCTTGTCCGCTTATTTCGCTTATTTACTACACTGCACTATCCATTCGATCCCATCTCGCGCGGCTCGCTGGTTTATATACCCGGCCTGAACATACTCTCGTACTTTCGAGAACCGAGGCGCTTGTTCCGGGTTCTCGTTTGTTCTAGATGGGGTCGCGGTCGGCCCTCGGCGTTGCCGCTTCGGCTCGAATCTCTGTGGACCGACGGTCGGGCGTAACAATATTTTAGATAACCTATTGCCACTGCTTAATTTATATTATTCTTCAATTGAAGCAAACATACAATTGTTGAAGAAAAGAAAACGAAAATTGCTTTACTCATAATCTTCAATAAAATGTACTGTTAAGCCAAAATTAAATCAACCTAACTCTTGATTCGAAAAATTGCTCTTCATTTTAAAGAAGAACCGTTTCTTCTGTGTCCAGTTCTTTCTTGGACAGGAAAGATTTCTAATGAGACCATTGTTTAATTTTTATTAATCTTCAATTAAATCAAATTGGAAATTTTTTAAAGATAAGGAAGAAACTAAAATTGCCTTTTATTTAAACGTCATTCATATTGATTCAAAATCACAATCAAAATCTAAACTCAATACCTTTCCAAAGAGCGCTGCTTCTTTTAAAAAGAAATCTGTTTCTTCATGAAGGATCCAGTTTTTTTTCTTGGAAACGGATACAACTAATATTGTTTACATTGATTACGCTTCAGTTGTATAATATATGCAATTTTTAAGGAAATGGAAGAAGCAAAAATACGATTTACTTATTTCTCGAGAATCGCCATTGAGGATTTGGATTTTTTCCAAAAGTGAGGAAAAACGTTTTTTTTACAAGTATTTTTTTACAAATAAAGAGTGCCCTTCTGGGTACTATTTTTCTTTCTAGACTTCCAGAATCAGTGTTACAAGCGGTAATTTTTAAAGTGAAAAGTTTCCAGAAATAAATTTTGAAGAATGTCAAGAAACGTAAACGATTACTTTTATCATGAAAACCCAACTAAATATTAACGATGTAATAAGAAGGTCGAAGTCAGAGTTTTTAATTCTTCAGGTATGTACTCTGGAATTCATTTCTTCTATCCAGATCTTTAGAGTGACATTTACGTGCAATTGTTCATTTTGCTATAGACCTTGAAGTTTTATACATGAAAAAGTTTCTTTGTTGTCGTGATATAGGCGCCATATCTTATGCTTCATGGCGCCTTTAATAGAAAAAAATTAACAGGTTTGAAGAAATGAAAATGCCTTTCATTTAAATCTTCTTCGTGTGCTAGTGGAAAGTGAGTTTAAATTGAGCTTAACAATTCAACAATTCTAGAATTATGCTTCCAGATACAATAATTCTGTTAAACGTTTTCACCATATTGAAAAAAATTCTCGATATATACGAGGGCGCCTTCATAAGTAGGCTCGTAGGGGAAGACACGACAGGTTTGAAGAAATGGAAATTAATTTCTTTTGAACTTTCTCCTAGTGATTGCTGTTTTGAAATTTGGGAAAATTCTCGATACCTACGATGGCACCTCCATAAGTAGGCTCATAGGGGGTTACATGACAGGTTTGAAGAAATAGAAATGCCTTTCATTTAAATCTTCTTCGTGTGCTAGTGGAAAGTGAGTGTAAATTGAGCTTAACAATTCAACAATTCTAGAATTATGCTTCCAGATACAATAATTCTGTTAAACGTTTTTACCATATTGAAAAAAAATCTCGATATATACGAGGGCGCCTTCATAAGTAGGTTCGTAGGGGGATACACGACAGGTTTGAAGAAATGGAAATTCATTTCTTTTGAACTTTCTCCTAGTGATTGCTGTTTTGAAATTTGGGAAAATTCTCGATACCTACGAGGGCACCTCCATAAGTAGGCTCATAGGGGGTTACATGACAGGTTTGAAGAAATAGAAATGCCTTTCATTTAAATATTCTTCGTGTGCTAGTGGAAAGTGAGTGTAAATTGAGCTTAACAATTCAACAATTCTAGAATTATGCTTCCAGATACAATAATTCTGTTAAACGTTTTTACCATATTGAAAAAAAATCTCGATATATACGAGGGCGCCTTCATAAGTAGGTTCGTAGGGGGATACACGACAGGTTTGAAGAAATGGAAATTCATTTCTTTTGAACTTTCTCCTAGTGATTGCTGTTTTGAAATTTGGGAAAATTCTCGATACCTACGAGGGCACCTCCATAAGTAGGCTCATAGGGGGTTACATGACAGGTTTGAAGAAATAGAAATGCCTTTCAATTAAATCTTCTTCGTGTGCTAGTGGAAAGTGAGTTTACATTGAGCTTAACAATTCAACAATTCTAGAATTATGCTTCCAGATACAATAATTCTGTTAAACGTTTTCACCATATTGAAAAAAAATTCTCGATATATACGAGGGCGCCTTCATAAGTAGGCTCGTAGGGGGATACATGACAGGTTTGAAGAAATGGAAGTTCATTTCTTTTGAACTTTCTGCTAGTGATTGCTGAAGAGTTAATATAAATTGAGCTTTACAGATCAACAATTCTAAAATCATACTTCCGGATACAAAAATACTGTTTTCATCTTGAAATTTGGAAAAATTCTTGTTACCTACGGGGGCACCTCCATAAGTAGGCTCGTAGGGGGTTACATGACAGGTTTGAAGAAATAGAAATGCCTTTCATTTAAATCTTCTTCGTGTGCTAGTGGAAAGTGAGTTTAAATTGAGCTTAACAATTCAACAATTCTAGAATTATGCGTCCAGATACAATAATTCTATTAAACGTTTTCACCATATTGAAAAAAAATCTTCTTCGTGTGATCGTTGAAGAGTGCTAAAGTTTGCTTCACCCTTCAACAATTCTTTCAGATACAATAATTCTCTTAAACGTTTTTACCATCTTGAAATTTCGGGAACCTTCTCGATTTATACGAGGGCATCTCCATAAGTAGTTTCAGTTCAAGACATATAATACCGCAAAAGCATTTTTTAAACAGGTGTGGGTTTATTAAGGTTTAGTTCGAGAAAAAAAACCATCTTGGGTTGGAACAATGAAAGCATAATAAACATAACATTTTCAGATTTTATTTAATACTTATAAGTTAATCATTTTAGTTTAACATCTTCGTTCCTAAAGTAGTCACCTTGGGCAGGTAGGCTTAACTAGCTTTAAAGAAACTTCAACAGCCAGCTATCCAGGCGCTGTTATCCCCATCGCATTTTCCAGGATAAGTGGTCCAGGCCTTGAATCCGGGAATCTGACCTATGGCCTCGGTTTGTTGGTATACGTATTCGATGCAGTCGATGTCCTCGCTGATGTCGTCGCTGAGCAGACTGTTGCAGCTTATTCCACATCCATTTCCTGAAAAAAAAACGCAATATTAGTGATAGAATCGTTGAGAAGAAGTCTTCTGAACCTTGAGTGTTAATATAAAAATTATTACGACGTATTATAATTTAATACGATTGATAATACGAAGGAGCACTTTACCGGGAGAATCTCCAGACTGGCACCAGTAGAGAGAACTGATCTGGAAGATACCATAGTCCCAAGTATTTTGGTTGACGGCTTCGGTGTCAAAGTTGGATTCCGCGTGGGCGATGCACACCCAGGTGGCCACGTGGTCTTCTGGCACACCCCGGTTCCTTAAGGCTTGGGCCACCTCACATTGGGTGTAGACTTTGGCTTGGGCAACAGTGGCAGCAAGAGCTGAAAGAGGGAGACCACAAAGACAATTGAAGATTGGCAGTGAAATTGGGAACAACAATTAAGAAAAGGGCAGATGCTGGATGGAAATTTTACCCACCTACAAAAACACAGGCAAAGATAATTTTGCACATTTTGATGTTTTCTACAAAGCGCAATCACTTGGATTGATGAATGGCCTTCTGGTCGATTTTCCAAGCTTTTAAAGCCTTATGATCATAATCTTATCTCAAGAGTTTGGTGTCACCAGACACTTGTTGTTTGATAGTAACGAGTATTGAACTCTCAAGCGATAAAAAATAAATTTAAACTATGTATGTAGATCTTGAGATATTGTTGTTGTTACCCACAATATTTGCTCAGCGGGGGAGGTAATGGTCTGCTTGTGTTTACCATTGTGATTCAAGTAATTGCAAAGCTGATTCTGGAAAAATACATTTTTCTAGTTTTGAAGTGTTTTGTTAAGAAAAACATTCTGATGTTTGTTGGTCAATAGTTAAGGTATAGAAAATCAGATAAATTAAACAATATACTGTTGTGATTTTGATGAAGGTGACGGCGCCATATCGAAAGAAAACTAAAATAATAATTTCGAAATCATGTTTGAAAAATGGGTTTTTTTAGTTACGAGATTTATTTTTTTTAACAATGTTTAATTAATAATTCGTATGCAGTGTCTCCAAGATAAGGATGCACTACATGGGGATCTCGAATGCGATAAGAGAAACGAATGGGGAAAATTAGAATAAAGTTGCGCAATGGGAAAACAGCATTCCTACGTGATGTTTATAAAAATTCGTTACTTATTTTAATTCTCTAGATATTTAAAAAAACTGTTTTATGAATTTTGGTTTTTATTTATTTTTTTTAGTGATTTCAAACAATATTAAAAAACGAAAAACACTTCTGAGGCTGCACATTTTGAAGCTCTACACGACGACTAAAAGTTCATTATTTAGTATTTCAATGTTTCGTTACCGAAAGACCATCCAATTTACTATTTTCACACGTAAAAAGATAAAAAAACATAATCCATAAAATCATCTTTTTTTTTAGATTTTTTAACAATTAAAACTAGAAACTTATTTTTGTAAACCTTTTGTATGATGTCTCGCCATGGCGCAACTCCTTTTTAATTTCACCGCCTTCCTATCCCTTGCGGTTTCGGAGATCCTCATGCAGCACATCTTTATCTTGGACACATTGCATATAATCTGTTTCCACCCTTGGACTTCTAACACACACTAAGGAAGTGTCACTTACCCTCAAAAAGTAAAAGTTTTTTTTGTTTGTAAATGGAACTAAGGCTTTCAATTTATTTTTTATTAATTTTTGCTTATAAAATAACCGAAAGTAATGTGTCTCTTTCCATATCTAGCGCGAAACTTTTACTATTTTTTTACTAAAAAAATTATATTATAAGTAATTACCTGTTTTACATTTTTTTTTCCTTTTTTGAGTTTTTTTGTTCTTGTTTTTTTTTTGCAAAGTTTTGACATTAAACTTGTCGCGATCGAAATAATCGTAACACTGCATTTAACTGAAATTTACTCGAAATTATCGATCAAGTGGTCATTATGTCTTTTGTTTGTTCTACTGTCAGAAAGGAGGAGAATAACCAAGTTGAACTTATTGCTAGCTTAAGAGGTATACCTCAATGATTAAGAATTGTATTTTTCGATAAAAAAATGAACAAATACTTTTATCAAGAGAAATATTGGAAGGATAAAGTTCTACTTGAAGAAAGAGAAATTGTAGTTTAAGACATAGGATATTCATTTTGAAATGTCATCTAGTTGGTTGAAAAATGTCAAAATTAAAGCATGAAAGAACAAAAGTTCATTTTCTTTGATTATGTCATCCTTTTCTGTCAAAAATTCATAGCCTTCTAGATGACGTTTTCTAATGAATACTGGGTACAAATAAATTATATGTTAATTTATATAAAAAAAAAACAAACAAAACAAGTTTTAAATAATTTGGAAGAAAAAAGAATAAACAAAAAATATACAAAAAGCTATTAAAAAAACTTGATGAAATAAGAAAAGTAGATGGAATCAAACAACAGGGAACAAATAGGACAGAAAAAACAAAGTTGTTAAAAATTTATGCACCAAAAATGCAAAATTTAAAACAGTATACGATAAACAAATGGATAAAAGAATTCCCCCCCCCCCCTCCAAAAATAATAAATAAACTCCAAAAATAATAATAATCTTTTTTTTGTTTTTGAATTGTTGGCGTCTAAAAGAAAGTAGGAAACAGAAGTTTACGCAATTAAATTTCTAAATTAAAAAGAATATAAAGTGTATCTATGGCTAGTATCAAAAGGGTTTTTTTTTTACTTTTAAATAGGTATGTATTTTCTTTTTTAGTCATTTTTTCGACTTTTATTTAATTTGGCTAATTTCTTCTAATTATTTGGCATATTTTCGTTATAAAACAAATTACTTAAATTTCTTTTTAGCGAATTAATTCCTCAGTTTAAAATAGCTGAAAATGAAAAAGATATGCGATTGATTTATTTAATTGATTAAGATTACTTTTGCTTAACATATACTTTGACCCACATTTCAAAAAGAAGCTTTAATTTATCTTTTATGTTATATATTTTTTTGTTTTATTCTAGAGCACTTTCTTTCATTTCATCTTTGCTTTTCTGTATGTTTTCTATATTATTTAAGCTTTCAAACAAATGGTATAATTCAATGCCTGTAGGGGTATTAGCCCTCGAAGTAGTTGTTTCTATTTGTTTCCTTCTTTATGTATAACTACAAGGTTTTGGAAATGCCGAAAGCAGGCAAGTTTTAAAATTTCCAAATTGTAATTATACATGTGCATTTTTAGCATATCTTAATTAAACTCTGGCTCTATATATTCCTTGCAAAAAAGCTTAATATTTTTTGGCTATTTAGCATTGATTTTTTAATTCTTTATTTATTCATTTTAATTTTTTTTTTGCTTTATAAAATGAGCTTTGAAACAAACAGCGTAATTCAATGCCGGTAGGGGTATTAGCCCTCGGCGTAGTTGTTTATGTTTGTTTAATTCTTAACAGCTGCAATATTTTTGGAAATATTGAAAGCAGATACGTTTTCAATTTCCAATTAGTAAATATTGCTTTTTTGCATATTTTAAACTAGAATTTCCTGCGAAAAAGCTAAAAATTTTGACCACTAACTACGAATATACTCAAAAAAAAAATGTTTGAATACATTTAGGTAGGTTAATTTTAGTTCGCATTTTTCGCACTTTTTTGTGAAAGAAAAAATTTAGTTTAAAAATATTTTTTTTTATTTTTTGTAAAGTTTTAACATTAAACTTGTCGTGATCGAAAGTTTTATAGCACTGAATTTATCTGGATTTAACATTTTTTGGGTCGGAAAAAAAAATAATTTTCATAAGATTTTTTTTTCTTATAATATTTGTAAGAAAAGGCGACAATAACCATGTTGAACTTATTGCTAACCATACTTTTATACCTCAATTTTTGCTTCAATTTATTTGTTATCAATTTCTTTCATATATTCTCCTTTAAGAATGTAGTTTTGGGACAGACTCAGTGATAAAGCTCCATATTACCACAATATTATGGTTTGGAAGTCCAGCTAATTCGTGGATTTTAATTTAAAACATTAGAACTTTTTGCGTATCAAATAATTTGAAAATTGTTGAGGATTGATATTGATCAAAAAAATCTACTCAAGTACCTTCGTATCAACAACTATCAATTGTAATATTTGATTACTCATTAGACAACATAATCAACAGACTTTAGCCTGTCCAAGGTTTAAAATGGTTCTTATTTTTTCCTGAGCTTGTTTGAGGCCACTTGCTTAAATAAACTGCACAGTCTCATGGGCACTTTTCCTGCATAGGCACTTTTCCTGCTCTACAAGAGGAGGTTGTTTAATTTATAGTCTGAAGTTTCGACTTTCCTGGGCATCATCAATTTCACTTTTTTTATAGTTGTCGGCCTTTAAAAATTGAATGTCTCAGAAAAGATCCAAACTCTAAAAAATACAAATTAGATCAAATTGAGATAAATATGCCCATTTTGATACTTAACAAGATGAGGCTTTAAAATTTACAGAAATCCAACTAGTTCTGCGAATAATAAAGAAACATTTTCTATATTTGGTATTTTTTTGCACATATTTAAAGAGATTTTGAAAAATACATTTCAATTATTCATTACACTTTTTATTTTCCACAAGATGGAGTAATCAGATCAGAAAAGTAGAGAGCATTCACAAAACTTGATAAAAAAGTTTTCCGTTTAAAAAAAAAATGTTAACGATGATTCGCAAAATTCGAAATTTTATAAATAAATCCGATCACGCTATCATGTAGAAGAAACTGCCATTATTAAAAAAAAAAACATTTTTCAAAATCTCTTAAAATAGGTGCAAAAAATGAAAGTAAAAAATTAAGAAAAGGGTTAAAAAGGGCATAAGCACTAACTAAAGCATAAAGTGGCATATCGTTAAATTTGAAATGAAAGGCTTGGAGTTTTTGACATTCAAATGTGTAGGCCATTTTTATACAACTGAAGTTGATGATGCCTCAGAAAAGTCAAAACGTTGGACTGAAAATTGAACCACACCTTGTACCGAAAAAAAAATTGTTTAGTTTAGAATATCTTTTCAAATAAGTTCTGAAAAAAAACAATAATCGTAAAATAAATTTTTTCTCAAATAACTTCGAAAGTAGTAAAAATTTTGAAAAACTCTTAAATGTAATTAAAATCTTCATATAATTGAACAAATTTGCCCCAATTTAATCGAATTCGTATCTCTTACTGTTTACGAGAGCCCAATGATGAGCAGCTAATTTGAATAACTTTGTATAGAGATAAGTTGATACACAGAAACGCATAAATTAATGATTAAGTACGAAACAACGTTCAATAATAAATAAAAGTAAATTAAAAAGTTGCAAAACAACAGCACGCTAAATAAAAATTTAAAAATCGACAAAAAATTTATTAACCAAGTATGTGAATGATTTGGAAAAGCTGAAATTCTAAAGAGGAAAAACTAGTAAAATATATTGAAATCAATGTTAAGGGAAAATAAAGATGAACAAAAATAAAGAGAAGTCGTAAAGGAAACAAAAAAAAACGTCAAACGAAACATTTCAAAAAAGAAAAAATCAAAGTAAACATGAAAAATGTAAAGAAATTAAAAAAAAACAGAATTAAATCCATTCCGAAAGTAATATAACAAAAACCTATAAACTCACCAAGTATGATAAAAGAAAAAGATAAACCTATAAAAAAACAATGTGTAAAAATTGATAATATGGAAATTAGGAAAAAATAAAAATGAACTCGCAGAAAGAACAATCATAATGAAAAGTTAAAAAACGATAAACAAGGAATAAGTATTTAAAAAAAATGTCGAAATAAAGCTAAGGCAAAAATTATAAAAATGTGTAAAATACAAGCGAAATCTTACGGTAAAGGCAGAATAATAAAATTGATAAAGTGAGCATTTACAAATTGGCAAATCTTTTACAAATTAACAATATTAATTTTAAAGAGTAATAAATAGACTGACATATGCAAAAAAACTTAAAATTGTAAAATGTACATAAATAATAAAAAATCGAAAAAAAAATTGATGTTAAATAATAAGAAAGAAAAGTAACAAATAGCGATAATCACAGAAGACACAAGAAAAAAAATAAATAACTGTAAACCGAAAAAAAAAACTGACAATTTTTACTGGCGTGTTTAAGAAGGCAGTTGTCAAATTTTACGGGGTTATAGAGGGACACCAATCGTACAAATTTTCGTTTATACTTGTAAACTATTATCCACAAACTAACCATTTTTTAGATACAGGGTGTGAAAGAAATAATTTTTTATACGTTTTTTCGGTTATATTTCAACAATCTGAGATAGACAACTGAACATTTGTAGACGGTTTAACATTACTTACAACAATCACAAAGACGTACTTTATGAGTGTTACAACCCAAATGTTTTCATGGCAGTGACGTAGATTTTGGGGTCATGTGGGATTGTTTTTTCACTAATCTCTATGGTGATGGGAAAATTACAATTTGGATGCACTGTGAAAGGCCAATGTGTTTTCTACACAAAAAAAGGTTACCCACAGTAAAATGCGGCCGTTTATGAGTTAAATGATAAAAAATATGGGTAAACAGCAAAAAAAAATTATAAACCTGATTACAAAAGTGAATCAAAATGCCCACCACCAACTTAAGTGCATAAATTTCTCCTTCAGTTTGTGGAGTTCTGTATCTCAAAAACCGTGCGTTTGCGGATACGAATTTGTAATCAACATTTGTATGATTATAATAGTCCTAATATTTCCTGTACCCTGTAATATACCCTGTATACAATTTAAAGTGTTTTCCGGGCTTTGAAGCCGTGGTCCAATGGAATTTCTTCCTGACGTTTCGTCTACAGCTGCGGCAGACATTATCAAAGGCGATGAGACAATGGGCGAAGTGATCCCCCATACTTCCCGACGTTATTCGATTCGACTGTGGTGAGTTCCGTGGTATTTATTCCCCCGACGTCGCGCTGCAGTGGAGGGAGTGGGGTGGGGGTAGTGGTGGAGCGGTGTTTCGACGCACTTGAAGTATATATGTCGTAGAACTCGCTTCCAGTCTGCATTTAGAAACGTAATTTCCTCCTTCCTGGTGGAATTGTTGTCGTGTTTAAAGATCTCGATAGCGTCTTTCGTTAGTGTCGGATGGAAACTCTGCGATTGATATAAGATATCCACCTCGTTGAAAGGAAAGTCGTGACTTTCGGAGAGAGCGTGCTTTGCTACTGCTGACTCTTGTGATTGTCCCAGCCTTCGACTCATCTTGTGTTCCGTAATCTTCGTGTTGACGCTGCGTTTTGTGGTGCCAATGTATACCGAGCCACAGCTGCATGGAACTCGGTAAACTCCGGGTGCCGATAGGGGATCTCTGCGCTCAGTTATATTGTACGAGTGGGTTTGAAGACAGTTTTAAAATTGCGTTTTTCCTGTTCCCTGCCGATCCTGTCCGTTACTTTGTGGATGTATGGTAGACTAGTCCATCTGCGCTTTTCTTCATCTTCTCCCGTTGTTCCTTCCACTCGAAGATTCGGGAATACAAGCGGAGTTGCAATCTGGGACAAACACAAAAGTCAGCAGTAGCAGAGCACGCAGTGCGTGTTTTGAGAGATGCCATTAACAGAATTTTGGTGGGCGCTGAAGAAAAGAGAACACGATGGGAGGAATATGTGAAGATCTTTTTTAACGATGTTTAACCCAAAAAACTTCCTAAAGGTGGCGCTGTTAATGAGTCTAACCCTGGAAAATGCGAAATAGGAAGTAATACTCGCTATTAGGCTTCAAAAAAGCGACAAGGCCGTGGGACCTGATCAGCTGCACGCGGAAACGCTCAAACTCATTGCGGATGCAGATGGGTGGGCCTAGCCCTCCTCACCTCTCTTTTTAACTCTATATATCAGACTGGAGGAATACTAGTGGATTGGCTAAAACCGACGTTCATCACCATACCCAAAACACCGAATGCTTCCCAGTGCGATGATTACCGCATGATTAGCTTGATGTCCCATGTCCTCAAGGTATTCTTCCGTATAATCCACACACGCATATATGCCACATGCGAGGGACAGATTGGTAGCACGCAGTTTGGATTTAGGAACGGAACGGGTACACACGAGGTTCTCTTTACATTCAACGTTCTGACGCAGCGGTGCAGGAACATGAATGTAGATTAATACACATGTTTATTGACTACTGTAAGGCATTCGACTGCATTTCGCACCAGAGACTTGGTGAGATGCTCAAATCCATTGTTGTTTACGAGGGAGACCTGCGCATTATCACCCAACTATATTGAAATCAGACGGCGGAAGTCAGAATAGACGGGGAAACATCTGAAGAGGTGCGGATTTGGAAAGGACTGAGACAGAGTTGTGTTCTGTCTTCCCTTTGTTTCAAAATATATTCCGAAGCGATTTTTCGTTAAGCATTGGAAGATGTGAGAGAGAGAGAGAGCATCAAGATCAATGGCATTTGCGTTAACAACATACGCTTTGCTGATGACACGGTCGTGCTTGCTGACAGTCTGCCGCATCTCCAGAGTATGATGAACCGTATTGTCAAACATAGCATACAAGTCTCGGCTCTAAAATATCTTGGCGCGCTCGTCAACGAAACCAATGACCCTAAAGTCGAAATTCTTGCAAGGATCGAATAGGCCAGACCCTCATTTACATCAATAAGGAGCTTCTTTGCTTGCCGTGACCTGAGTCTGCAGCTGCGTGTGCGACTGCTACGCTGTTATATCTTCCCGGTCCTTCTGTATGGATGTGAAAGCTGGACCCTTAATGAAGCACTGGAGCGTGGGATCAACGCATTGTAGCCAATTGGATCGCCAACCTTCGGAAGGAGACGGCGTTATAAGAAGAAGAAGAAGCAGAGCACGCTCTCTCCGAAGGTCACGACATTCTTTTCAACGAGTTGGATATCTTATCTCAATCGCAGCGTTTCTATCCGAGAGTAACGAGAGAGGCCATTGGGATCTTTAAACACGATAACAATTATAGCGGCAGGAGGCCGCTGAATTTCAGCAAGAAGGAAATTACTTTTCTAAATGCAGACTGGAAACGAGTTCTACTACATACTACAAGTGCGCCGAAACCCCGCGCTACCACTAGCCCCACCCGAGTTGCATTCCTCCACTGCAGCGCGGTTCAATCAGTTAACGTCTGGGAGCACGGGAGATCGCTTCGCCCATTGCCTAATCGCCTTTGTTAATGTCTGCCGCAGTTGTAGACGAAATGTCAGGAAGAAATTCTATTAGACCACGGCTTCAAGGTCCGGCAAACAATTTAGATTTTACTTCACCATTCTGTTTACTTTCTCAACAATACAAGAATATATTAATATATATAGAATAATACTCGGAATAATATTAACTATACAAGAAAGTATATGACAATCAACCTCAGAAATAATTGAAATATCGGAAACATTGAAAATAAAGTGCTTTATATCCAAGATTAGGAAATCGTGTACAATAGCTATTTATGTAACCAGTTACGAAAAGTCCGATTTTGTGTAACAAATGAATGTTTGCGGGACGAGCGCAGCGAGTTCCCGCAATTTGAATGAGATACACAAAAAAGGTTTTTCGTCACGTGTTTCATACAAGATTTTTTCTAATTTTGACTACAAATCCCTACTTAGAGAGAGAATTATTATTATTAAACTTCAATATTTAGTTTTAAACCACTTTGTATCTACTTAATACCGTAAAACTATAGCAACGGTGTGCCACAGCCGAAACCTGCAACTAGTGGTGACACTAACTTTTCATCACTAGTTACGAAAGATTTTACTTTTCGTAACTAGTTACGAAAAGTAGGACGTTACGTCACTGTCATCAGTATTGAAAAGTGCCACTTTATATGTCAAAATTAGAAAAAATCATTAGTGCTCTCCCCTTCGAATGAAGAAGTTTTCAGGGAACACAATATTGCACGAATGGAGTCGCCAGTCAGCAGTCTTGATATTAATGTTATTAAGCATGTGTGGAGTGCTATGAACCGAAGACGAAAGGAGAGTTGAATTTCCAACAATGCGAGGGATGCAATTCGGAAATAATGGAAAGCTATTAGTGTTCCACAATGCAGACTAACAATAGAAAAAAAAAAATATTTAGCAAAAACTTTTTCGTAGCTAGTGCTTGTGGCTATTTAGATGTTGTTGCAGCAAAAGTTTTTGGGGCGCTGCCAGAGCTCCAGTTCCAGTCGTTTTCATTTTTTTAAAACCGTTTTAAATTATTTTATAATACAAATCATTCGTTTGGTAACAAGTCGAAATATAAAGGTTAAATTATGTTCCATTTAATATTGGTATTGAAGTATTTAATAGTAGTTCAGGTGCTGAAACAAAAAAGAGTGTAAGATTTCTGATAAATACGTCTAGAGATACGACAGAAAATAAATTCATATAAGGGAAGATAACCAGGTCTTCAGAATTTTATCGACTTTGAAAAAAAAGCTAAATTGCTGATCATCACTCGTTTTTAATTTTTTATATAAAATGGATATAATGGAATATCTCCATTACATGTACTAATATCATAATTCAGACAAAAATGTCTGAAGATATGAGCGAAGACTCTTATATTTTTTATTAATTTTTGATATCTATTTTATTATTTGTTTGAGATTTCCAACATTTTGCATTGTTTCTAGTCACACCCTGTACATAATGCTATTTGTAACTTTTTTTGAAAACCTTCAAAATTATAAACTTTGAAGAAAGCGCC
This sequence comes from Taphrorychus bicolor, assembly GCA_951812265.1. Taxonomy (NCBI): domain Eukaryota; kingdom Metazoa; phylum Arthropoda; class Insecta; order Coleoptera; family Curculionidae; genus Taphrorychus; species Taphrorychus bicolor. The sequence continues at coordinate 21,989,949 of OX638303.1, forward strand.
TTTACAATGATGGAAATATAGATACAATATGTTTTCAACTATAGCGCTTAGAATTTTGGGCTAAAAATTGTGTTTCGAACCTATTGACGAGTGGTTTATTACGATGTTTTGTAATAATTAACACCAGTATTATAATTAAAGTAATTCTTACCAAATAAACACCAGTGGTAAATCATACTGATCAATTTTTAAGGCTTAATAATATATGAAAAGTAAAGAACACAAAAATAGTTACGAACTTTAAAAAGTCAAACCTAAACTGACTATTATCAGACCTTAAACTACCTTTTATTGGGTTACCTACGCAAGGGTACAAGATAGTAGTGCTATCACATGTTTTAGCTAGTTAAGTTATTAAAGAAGCAAGATAACCAATTTGTTGTATTTAAAGTCAATAATTGGGTGTTCTTTAAGTGCATCTAAGTAACTTTAGCACAATATAATTTATAATAAGTGAGCAATTTTTTCAGATAAAATGTGTGATAATTCTAAGAGCGTCTTTATTTAGTATTATTTATAAATTCTGTTTGTTTTGCAATTAGACAGGGTGTTCGGAATTTAGCGGTAAAAGTTTTAAAGTGTCATGGGACCGTCGTATTGTTACGGAATGCGTGTTCCAATAATTTATCGTCAATTAACTACACACTTTTATTTACTTTTAACTATTACAAGACGATTAAAACACAATTACTCTCTACTAACAATTCGCACTGTTCGCTTGTCCGCTTATTTACTACACTGCACTATCTATTCGATCCCATCTCGCGCGGCTCGCTGGTTTATATACCCGGCCTGAACACACTCTCGTACTTTCGAGAACGAAGCGACCGTTCCCGGTTCTCGTTTAGTCTAGATGTGTTTCCGGGGTCGCGGTCAGCGCTCGGCCTGGCCGCTTCGGCCCGAATCTCTGTTGACCGACGGTCGGGCGTAACAATATGTTATATTTTGTCAGAGCCGACTGTATTTAACACACATCTGCACAAGTTGTTTTTATTTTCTTTAACATTTTCCACTTTAACAAAAAAATCTGATTCAACACGCAAAATTTCATGTCTGAATCTCAAAACGTATTGAACATTTCAATAAAAACCAATCCTCAAAGAATATTTTTAAAAGGGTTCGTTTGACTCCCTTAGGATCCACTTGCCGACTTATGTTTATATGAAGTTTACTTCCTGTTTTCTATCGTGCCATAACCTTCTAAAGTATTTACTTCTAATTTCCGAACACCTTGTATTTAAGATGACGAATCTTGCATGCGTTACTTGCGTTTCTGATTATTCTGCGATGTCAGGAAATGCTTAAAGAAACAAGAAAATTTTAAACAAAAACAAAAAGATGGCGCCTATTATTTTTAGATGTTTAAGTTTTTTTTTTATTTTTGTTTTACTATTTTTTGCAAATTTTTAGAAAATCTGTTACATAAAAAAATCAAACAGGAATATTTATTTAGTTTACGCTTAAATCGGTATTTTTTTTTATTATTTATAATTATTAACAATTATAATAATACGAAACAATTGTTTAAATTTAAAAATGTTAAAAAATAAATAGTAAAAAAAAACTCGCAGTCGGTAGGATTCGAACCTACGCTCCCAGAGGGAATCTGATTTCTAGTCAGACGCCTTAACCGCTCGGCCACGACTGCTACATTAACACTGAGGATTAATGTCGTTTATTATCGCCAGCCAATTTTCCAATAATAAATTAATCTTACAGTACCTACATATATTGCATTCATTTATTAGAGTCATCCGGTTTTGCGTTGGAAATCTGACTGACATTCATATCTCCTCAACATGACATTAACAAAGATAAAAAGAGATAGGTATAAAAATCACTTTTAAGATAACTATATAGATGACAATAATAAGTGAATAAATTATATGTAAGTTTTTGTACATAATCTGCAAGCATCAAAACAAAAATTAAAATTTTACTTGTTAAAAAAAAACAACAAATATTACATAACTAAAGAGACTTGTACTTCTATATTGGGGATAGAAAATTGTTCGATATAAAAGGAAAAGTTTATTTATTGATGTGCCTGTGGTGAGAAAAGATTGAGAAGAGAAGTATCATTTACTTCGATTACTCCATCCTGTTCGGTCAAAAACGTATACTTTTCCTAATAATGAACCCCTGTATGTGCAGAAAAAAATGCATGAGTGGTCCTCCGCCATTTGGTCCACATAATGAACAATAGTAATCGAGGGGGCTGTTACCTCAATGAGTTGTCTATGATAATAGAGTTTGTTTCGAATAGATAAATATATCGAGCAAGCTGAGAAATTAACATAAATTATTGCTGTGTTTACAACTTCTTTCTCTAAAGAGTCGTCTCGTCTTTCTAAAGGTTCTTGGATTGTGGTTCTTTAAATAAATCTACAGAAAGTACTTAATTCAAATACACAGAAAAAAAGTGCATTCTGATTCAATCTCGTCGTTTTCCTTGATTGATACTTTCTTGAATTAAGAGACAAGGCTTTCATCAAATTGCAAATGTTCTTGTTACTAGAAAAGTGTAGATTTTGATATAAGTTTCAATTTCTCTTGACAATCAAGCAGTCAAAGCAAGGAATATTTCTCTTATATCAGAGAGATGGGGCGCTGAAGTGGTTTATTCTTACTTATCAGGGAGGGATCAGAAGGTATTTTTAAATAACAAATTATCACAAGTGATGGAGGTGAATTATGGGGTGCCCCAGAGGTCTCTGTTTTGAGACCAATCCTGTTCCTAATGTATATCACCGCTTGACATGTATCAACATTTCGGGAAGATTTGCCCTGTATGCCGATGATGCAAAACGGGGATTATGTCATTCAAATGCGACTTGAACGATATTACCATTGGAGATAAACCGGTAAATAAATTAAAACAAAATAATTGCTTCGGTTTGTGGATAGACGATGGACTTAAATTCACTTGTGTGAAGTTAGCGCCCAGGGCGCCAGCGCTTCCTAGCGCTCATTCAATTCCCCTCCCCCCCTCCACCGTGTTTAAAACACATGACATTCGTTCAATGTTGCCAAGTTATTAGTTTGGAAGGTTTACCGCAGATTTGTGTTATATAGGTATTAAAATTTTATCAATATAATAATAATAGTTATTGAAGGGCATAACTTTAATTTCAATAATACGGGTGTTCATTAGAGAAAGTCATCAAGTTGGCTATGATTTTTTTGCAGAAAGGGTCTTTTGTCATTTTATGTTTTGCTTTCATATTTCACAGCCAACCTAATGACTATTTTTTATTAAAACTCATATAAAAACAAAAAACATATTGTTGTTACCTACAATTCCTTATATACCTTTGGACACTTTTCCACTGTTTGAACCAAACTAGATCTTGTGACACAACGAAAGTTTAGAGTTTAGATAGAAGAGGCGATACCAAATACAGGAGTTTATTCAAAATTTTCAGAAAATATGGAGGGAGGCCCAAAACACCCCCAACCCTTAAAAACTATTTTTTACCAATGCGAAAAAACTAGATCTTGTGACACAACGAAAGTTTAGAGGTTAGATAGAAGAGGCGATACCAAAAACAGGAGTTCAATCAAAATTTTCAGAAATTATGGAGGGAGGCCCAAAACAACCCCAACCCTTAAAAACTGTTTTTTACCACTGCGAGAAAACTAGATCTTGTGACACAACGAAAGTTTAGAGGTTAGATAGAAGAGGCGATACCAAAAACAGGAGTTCAATCAAAATTTTCAGAAATTATGGAGGGAGGCCCAAAACAACCCCAACCCTTAAAAACTGTTTTTTACCACTGCGAGAAAACTAGATCTTGTGACACAACCAAAGTTTAGAGGTTAGATAGAAGAGGCGATACCAAATACAGGAGTTCAATCAAAATTTTTAGAAAATATGGAGGGAGGCCCAAAACACCCCCAACCCTTAAAAACTATGTTTTACCACTGCGAGAAAACTAGATCTTGTGACACAACGATAATTTGAACAGAGAGAGAGGACATTAATAGTAATTATCCACCAAGTTCCAAATTTTTACAATTGTTAAGGAAATGTCAAAAATGCTTTATTGTTGCCGTCGTTACAGCTACAAGGTATTGAAGTTTATTTAAAAAAAAAATAAATAAAATTATAAGCATTTTTTTTTAAATCAGATAATTAGTGGATAGTTCTATAAAAAGAACGTAGCTTCTGAAAGTGAAGCCAAAAACAACTGACGATTGTCTTGCGTATTTACTCAAAAAATATTAACTACGCAGGCGCGATATTTTTAGTCATACAATTGTGTTACCTATGGAGCTTCGTTAAAAAGTTACAGGGTGTTGAAATTTGAGTATCAAAATGCATATGTGTTGATTATTCCTGAAGCGTAAGAGATATTTTATTGAAATTTTGTACGTTTTGACTACTACAGAAGGCGCACATTTTGCAATAAAAAGTTATTTTTATTTCCGACAGTGGCGCGCTTACCAACACATTGATTTACTTTATTTGAGAAAAAAGTAGCACGTCACTGATTTTTTGAAAAATGAAACTTAGTTTTTAATACCCATTCTACTATAAAGGAAGAGCCCTCTCCGGGTTTTTTAGTACGATGCTTCGTTTTCGAGTAAATAAATAAAAACCATTGTAATGCATGTAAGTACAGCCGCGAAAAATTACATTTTGATGAAAAATCTAAAATATTCGATTAATTATGGCTTGAATTATGTTGCCATCCAATGGTATTTTAATGAGCAGTAAAAACCTAAATTTAATTTTCCGAAAAACCAGTGACGTTCCACTTTTTTTCCAGTAAAATAAGTCGACGTGCTGTTAAGCGCGCCACTGGCGGAAATAAAAATAATTTTTTATTGTAAAATGTGCGCCTTCCATAGCATTCAACACGTACATTTCAATAAAATATCTCTTACGCTTCCGGCATAATCAATACGTATGCATTTTGAAATTCTAATTTCAACGGCCTGCAACTTTTTAACGAAGTTCCATAGGTAACACAATTGTATGACAGACCCCCCCCCCCAAATTAGAACAAAGAATATGAGATTTTATTTTCGACCACCCATTATGACTCGCCCTGTATACTTATTTTGTCAAGTCGGTACCTGTAATTCAGTAATTACTTTTGGAAAACTCTCTTGGTGAGAAGCAATTTGCAGATAATGATGTCGATCCAAAGAATAATAATAATAATCCGTCAACCTGTCCGCGAATTACGACGATTTGAAAAAACTACTAAGGAAATTTTCAAGAATATTTTGATTCCCTCTGTATAGGTTCTAAACTTTTAAATACAAAAAATGACAAAAACGTCTAGACATATTAATGTTGGCTATCTGCGACGGCATCACTCAATTTCCCCTTGCCTCTAGAAAGGTTCTTTTATTTAATTTTGCTATTATAAGTCACAAGCATCAACAATAATGGTTTCATATTTTTTGAATGCGATTACACTAGAAAAAAACTGCACTTATTTTAAAATTCTTTGAATGAGGAACAATCCACAGACAATATATCAACAAATGAGGGAAACACATTAAGAATCTTTACCAGGCTTCCAAACTACGACGATTTACAAATAACAGCAACAAAAATTCCACACATTTTACATTTCGCTCTGTATAAAAATTCAGAGTACTTTAATCAAAAATCTGGCGGAAAGGTCCGAAGATATGGATGTTGACTTACTTCTTACCTAAAAACCATAAGGAAAAAAAAACTTATTGAGAAATGGCAGAACATCAAAATTTTGCAATTTTTGCATCACTTTGTTTCACACGCTATATAATAAATATTATAATAAAATTATCCGCTTCCTTAATATAGAGGAAATGAGGTTTCAGATCGTGCAAATTGAATTTAAAACAATTGATTGCTTAAAAAGCTACAGCTGATTGAAAATGACTCGAAAAATTGCTTGTGGCGAATTTTAAGTTGAGCAGTTATATTAAATGTAAAATGATTTTCATTGAGATAATTTTGAAGCAAAACTCTTTTTTTTTAAATTAATCATTTCTGATTTTTGAAGTTTTTGTTTGCTTTTGAACCAAAATTAAACTTTCCCAGCGAGTGAAAAATCAATTTTTATTGAAATAATTTTGGTTTGAAAAGGAACTTGTTTCAGAAAACATTTTTAAGTTTTAGACGATTTTTAACCCTAAATTAAAAACAATACTTTAAATTTTTGTCTCTAAATACCTCTTTTGAACTTATTTTTTATAATTATTTAGACTTCTCCACTTTTCTTAACTTCTGCAACTATGGTCATTTCTTACTAAGATCTATTTCTTCACAGCAGTTCCCTCCACCCACATTTTTAATAGATGTGTCACAATTTTAATAATTCATTACAATATTCGACTCCTCTTTTTTTCAGACCTTTAACGAAGTTTTTATCAAGTCAGCTTGCGACTATTCTACTTTAAAATTTTCGGTAAATGCAGTAGGACGTAGGTTATTAGTGGCTTATGCAATATCCAAAGTTAAAAGTGAAATAAATTTCGATTGAACTCTTGAATTTGGAGTTACCTCTTCTATTTAACCTCTAAACTTTCGTTGTGTCACAAGATCTAGTTTTCTCGCAGTGGTAAAAAACAGTTTTTAAGGGTTGGGGTTGTTTTGGGCCTCCCTCCATATTTTCTGAAAATTTTGATTGAACTCCTGTATTTTGTATCGCCTCTTCTATCTAACCTCTAAACTTTCGTTGTGTCACAAGATCTAGTTTTCTCGCAGTGGTAAAAAAATAGTTTTTAAGGGTTGGGGGTGTTTTGGGCCTCCCTCCATATTTTCTGAAAATTTTGAATGAACTCCTGTATTTGGAATCGCCTCTTCTATCTAACCTCTAAACTTTCGTTGTGTCACAAGATCTAGTTTTCTCGCAGTGGTAAAAAAATAGTTTTTAAGGGTTGGGGGTGTTTTGGGCCTCCCTCCATATTTTCTGAAAATTTTGAATGAACTCCTGTATTTAGAATCGCCTCTTCTATCTAACCTCTAAACTTTCGTTGTGTCACAAGATCTAGTTTTCTCGAAGTGGTATAAAATAGTTTTTAAGGGTTGGGGGTGTTTTGGGCCTCCCTCCATATTTTCTGAAAATTTTGAATGAACTCCTGTATTTGGAATCGCCTCTTTTATCTAACCTCTAAACTTTCGTTGTGTCACAAGATCTAGTTTTCTCGCAGTGGTAAAAAACAGTTTTTAAGGGTTGGGGTTGTTTTGGGCCTCCCTCCATATTTTCTGAAAATTTTGATTGAACTTCTGTATTTGGTATCGCCTCTTCTATCTAACCTCTAAACTTTCGTTGTGTCACAAGATCTAGTTTTCTCGCAGTGGTAAAAAATAGTTTTTAAGGGTTGGGGGTGTTTTGGGCCTCCCTCCATATTTTCTGAAAATTTTGAATAAACTCCTGTATTTGGTATCGCCTCTTCTATCTAACCTCTAAACTTTCGTTGTGTCACAAGATCTAGTTTGGTTCAAACAGTGGAAAAGTGTCTAAAGGTATATAAGGAATTGTAGGTAACAACAATATGTTTTTTCTAATTTTGACATATAAAGTGGCACTTTTCAATACTGACGACAGTGACGTAACGTCCTACTTTTCGTAACTAGTTACGAAAAGTAAAATCTTTCGTAACCAGTGATGAAAAGTTGGTGTCACCACCAGTTGCAGGTTTCGGCTGTGGCACACCGTTGCTACAGTTTTACGGTATTAAGTAGATACAAAGTGGTTTAAAAGTAAATATTGAAGTTTAATAATAATAATTCTCTCTCTAAGTAGGTATTTGCAGTCAAAATTAGAAAAAATCTTGTATGAAACACGTGACGAAAAACCTTTTTTGTGTATCTCATTCAAATTGCGGGAACTCGCTGCGCTCGTCCCGCAAACATTCATTCGTTACACAAAATCGGACTTTTCGTAACTGGTTACATAAATAGCTATTGTGTTTTTATATGAGTTTTAATAAAAAATAGTCATTAGGTTGGCTGTGAAATATGAAAGCAAAACATAAAATGACAAAAGACCCTTTCTGCAAAAAAATCATAGCCAACTTGATGACTTTCTCTAATGAACACCCGTATTATTGAAATTAAAGTTATGCCCTTCAATAACTATTATTATTAATATTGATAACATTTTAATACCTATATAACACAAATCTGCGGTAAACCTTCCAAACTAATAACTTGGCAACATTGAACGAATGTCATGTGTTTTAAACACGGTGGTGGGGGGGAGGGGAATTGAATGAGCGCTAGGAAGCGCTGGCGCCCTGGACGCTAACTTCACACAAGTCTTAAATTCGGCGGACATGTGGACTTGCTGAGTAAAAAACTGGCCAGTGGTTGCTTCGCATTGCGTGTCATAGCCAGGGAACTGGATCCTTTTATCATCAGCAGTGCTTAATTTGTCTTAATTGAAAGCCGGCTGAGGTACGGTATTTGTTTTTGGGCTTTTCGTGGAAGGGTACATTTTAATGGAGTTTTCCTGTTGCAAAAAGGGCTATAAGAAGCGTCTGTCGAGTTGGCCCTCGCGAGTCATGCCCACCTTTGTTTGTGAGGTGTGGGATCCTAACGCTGACCGCTCTGTTCGTCTTTGAGACAGCTTCGTTGGTTTTCAAGAAGTACAGAGATGCAATTCACAGTTGCAAGGCTTCTGGCATGTACGATGTTCAGTGTACTTTATTTAACAGTTGGAAAGTGATCAACCATTTGCCGCTGAGCCTTAGGAGTTTCCCAAATTATGAGTCATTTAGACAAAAGTTGAAAACATTTCTGTTACAAAGGGCATATTATAATATTGAAAAATACATTTTGATTTGTATCCCTCAATGACTTCTTTTTTGACAATAAAGCTATTATTATAATAATGCGTCGTTCCTGGTTAGGAATTCACAGCCAGATGTTTAGTGGTAGATTTCCTCTGATAGACGGGACTGAGCCAAGTCCATCAGAAGTTATTTTTCATTAAGAAACGATCTCATGATGTTGCATGTGTGCAGTATAACTGTTTTCTGTGCCACTGAATGGATATCCCTGCGTAGATCCAGCTCGTCCAGTTGTTTAGCAAATGTGGATGGGGTAACTAACACCTGTCGCAGAAATAACAGTAGGCATGATATTGTTACGATTCGCAGCAACGCCGCATGGGAGGCGGGGCAACGCATGGGAGCGTGTTGGTTGGTGGAGCTTCGCGACCTATCCGCGCTGCGTCATTTCTGACACGAGTGATTTATTGCTCGTCTGGCTTAATATAGAAGGCAGTTGTTTACAACCGTTTTTTTATGTGAGATTATTCAAGAATTCTTATAAAGAACTTTCTAGGTTTTTCTGTAATTTTAGGATTGTATATAAAAAGCGTATAGAGCGCGAAGGGAAATAGTCTTATTTTAAGCGAGCTATAAATAAGCTAAAGTACGAAGCGATAATAGGAGGCTATAAAGTGTTAGGTAGTGAGTTATTTACTAGTCGAATTGTACCTGTGTGTACTTGTGAAATAAATAAATAGTGTTTTCGTGTTAAATCGTTACACTGGAATTATTGAACCCCGAGTTCGCAACAATTGGTGTCAGAAGTGCGATTCCAGTGGGTATTCGAGGACTAATATTACTGAACTGTAAGTGAGTGCTTCATTGCCGGACATTACGTGTTTATGCCAGTGACTAGAAGCCAGCATCAAGCGTGCGAAGCCCTTTCTCAGGTCCGCTGATACTTAGTTAATTCGTTGAGTCTCGGGCGCCACCCTTTGATATTTATAAAGCGATGCCTACAAATTAGCTTTTAAACAGAGGAGAAATATTCCAGGGATTTTTAGATTAAAACACCAGGAGTAAGGAACAATAATAGGGTGTCTATTAAACTACGGTACAACAACATCCAAACACCTACTAATACTACGACTGTTAGTGAATCTCTATAACTACATACGAACACATCCTAAAACTATGAAATTAATAACAGCGAGAGGGGGGGAGCAACAGTTGGTTACTTAGTAGACGAAATTCTGATGAACCAGGGAAAACGGGAGGTTTCGGTAATAAACCAGTACATTCTGTACTGAATCGGTCGGGGTCGGAAACTTCAATATTGCGTACAAGCAGTAACAACAATATGAAACGGTAACGGAGCTTTGGACCACTGGGAACTGGGGTTTCGGAGGAACCGTACTTTATAATTCGGAATCGGATATTGTCGGTTTCGGTTTATTCACATCCAGCCTGGCTTTGAAGATCGGTGCTACGGGAAGCCCAGGATGTAAAACAGGACGGTGACGGAATCGGTAATAGGTCCCAAATCGGATTCGAAAGAAGCGGTACGGTGGGCGGTGTGTTAGCGATTTTCCCGGGTTACATATGAACGCACCCGTGATGAACAAAATGAACGCGGCCAGAATCAGCATGACACATGCGTCACTTGTACGTCCCAGGTACTCCGGTGGAGCACGACAACTCCAACTACACCGGGAAATCACAAACCCACCCCTTTTGTGTCGTAAGACCCTAGCATGACGTCAGGAGCCGAAACGTGAAGCAGCAACGTCGGCCCCATAGGTCAGATATCCGGTACTAACTCATTGAGTCCTCCCATTTGATCGACCGTCCACGACTATCGACGACCTTTGACCATCGACCCCAAAATATTCGAATTATTTTACTAGTCTTTATAAATTCTGTCGGCTTGTTAAGCGCGACAAACAGGTGGCGCCATCTATGGGCGCACTCGCGGACCTACGGCCGTTTTGGCCATTGCCTTTGCTTTTATATGGGGAATTCCCGTTTTTTATTTAAATAAAAGGTGTTGTAATGAATTGGGTGATGAAATATAAAGAAATTGTTAATTGTGACGTCATTACCTGTGAGTTAGGGAAAAACTTCGTTACAAGCGATGGAGGATCAACTTGCCGCCCTGCTGTCTTTTATGCAACAACAGAAGGAAGAGCAAGAAAGACGTTATGTAGAACAAAAAGAAGAGCAGGAAAAACGTGATCAAGTTCAGGAGCGACGTTATCTAGAACAGAAGGAAGAGCAGGAAAGGCGTTATCTAGAACAAAAGGAAGAGCAGGAAAAACGTGATCAAATGCAGGAGCAACGTTATCAACAATTCAAAGAAGAATTTATGAACCATCTCGCAGCTAGGGAGCAACAATTGGAAGAAAGAATAATGCGATCCGTTAACGAATCCGTTAACGAATCCATTAACGGCGTCAACAAGGGACTCGAAGCTGTCAATCAGAGGGTTCTCGAGCTAGAAAAGAAATTCCGGGAACAACTTGAGGACGACAACGTGTCTACAGAGAGTTTTAGCACAGCCAACGCTAAAATTAAGCCTCCCGATTATGACGGTACTACTGCATGGGAAATTTATAAAACTCAGTTTGAGGCAGCTGCAAAAGCTAATGGTTGGTCCGAGCCCCAGAAAGCTACATCATTAGTGGTAGCACTTCGTGGAAAAGCGGCTGAGTTACTCCAATCTCTGTCGGCAGCGGATCAAAGTAATTATGCGGCTTTAGTACACACTCTGCAACTACGATTTGGAAATGAGCACAAAGAAACCGTGTTCCAGGCCCAGCTGAGGATGAGACAGCAAAAGTCAGGTGAATCCTTACAAGAATTTGAGGCGGACATAGACAGACTCATTCACCTGGCATATCCATCGGCCCCTAAATCTTTTCAAATGCAATTTGCCGCCGAAAGGTTCATTGAGGGAGTTCGCGATAGTGACATGAGATACCACTTACGGCTAGTAAGGCCCAAGGATATCAGCGAGGCACTAGTTCGGGCCCTGGAATTCGAGGAGTCACGAGTGTCATCTAGTTCTTCTCCACGTGTAAGAATGGCAACTTGCGATGACGTGGAGGATACGTCTAGGGCTGAATCCATGGCAACTTTACATAAAGCGTTGAAGGATCTGGCAGTCAATATCCAAGCCTTGTTGGGAAGACCTCCTCGATCAACAGGCAATCGGGGCATAAAATGTTTTAACTGCGGTAAACTGGGTCACGTCAAGAGTAACTGCCGTAACAGGGCAAGAAGTCAGTCGCCGTTGTTTAGAAGACCGAGCGGCAACCAAGACCGCCCTAGAATCCAGGAAAAACCAATTCCTCTCAATGTAAAGGGGCAATTGACCGAGCCCGTTAAGACCCCCAGGATCAGTCAAGTCAATCAATCAAGTCAAGCCAATAATTTGGGTGGCAAAAGTGTTACAGAGACCGGACGCATTAAAGGACAGAAGACCCAAACTGAACATCGACCAGGAAGGTATCACGGAAATGCCGATGCATTGTCTAGACGGTCATGTAAAGAAGATAGTCAGCATTGTCGAAGAACTCAGCAACGTGAGGGACATCCTTCTGTAAGGAGAACGTCGGTAGAAAGAAACGATGGCTGGACCACACAGACACTTCGAGAAGAACAACTGAATGATCCAGATATTGGACCCATCCTCTCTGCAAAGACTGACGACAAGAGACCAGAATGGCAAGAAATTGCTGGTAAAAGTCCAAACCTGAAGGCGCCCGGGGCGCAGTGGCACTCTCTTAAAATAGAAAATGGACTACTGAAGAGAGCGTGGGAGAGTCCGGATGGCAAGTCCGTAGTCAGTCAGTTGGTTGTTCCTGATAGCAGAAAATCAGATGTACTACAGGAAATGCACAATGGAACCAGTGGAGGTCATTTTGGGGTCAATAAAACCTTGGCCAAAATTAAAGAGCGGTTCTACTGGGTGAATTATCATGAAGACGTCGAATCTTGGTGCCGCAAGTGCGAAGTTTGTTGCGCCACAAAAGGACCTCGAACAAGATCACGCGGCCGAATGGTGCAGTACACTGTAGGTGCTCCATTCGAGAGGGTAGCAATTGATGTCGCGGGACCGTTTCCTCAGACTGAGTCGGGCAATAAATACATCTTGGTCGCCATGGATTACTTCACTAAATGGCCTGAAGCATTCGCCCTGCCTAATCAAGAAGCATCGACTGTGGCAACGGTGCTAGTAAATGAAATGTTCTGCAGATTTGGAGTCCCTCTCGAACTTCATTCTGATCAGGGCCGAAATTTTGAATTGGCTGTTTTCCAGAAGGTCACGGAACTTCTCGGAATTCGCAAGACCAGGACAACTCCTTTGCATCCATAGTCGGATGGGATGGTAGAGAGATTTAATCGGACCATGGAACATTACCTGTCTAAAATGGTGGCAGATCATCAGCGTGATTGGGACCAACATCTACCTCTCATGTTGATGGCATATCGAGGCTCTACGCATGAAGCCACTGGTTATACTCCGGCGAAAGTGATGTTCGGAAATTAAATGAGGCTTCCTGCGGATTTGATGTATGGAACACCAGAAAAAGACTCGCTCAACTCTGAGAACTTTGTGGAGGAGCTCAAGGAGAGGCTGGACAATGTTCATGAACAAGTCAGGAATCCGGAGTTTAGGCCAGAATATCCGGAGTTTAGGATATCCAGTGATCGAGACAAAGCAAGATAAGACTTACTAGCTAACTCCCGCGGCTTCCAGGATGGTGATTTGGTGTGGCTATACAATCCGCGGAGAAAGGTGGGGAAGTCGCCCAAACTTAGCCAAAATTGGAAAGGACCTTATACAATTATAAAGAAGATTAATGATGTGGTGTATAGGATCCAGCGGACCCTAGGTCAAAGATGAAGGTCGTTCATTTGGATCGATTAGCACGATACCATGGAACTCTATCTGTTCGGGAAGAACAGCCCTAGGAGGAGGGCAATGTTACGATTCGCAGCAACGCCGCATGGGAGGCGGGGCAACGCATGGGAGCGTGTTGGTTGGTGGAGCTTCGCGACCTATCCGCGCTGCGTCATGGCTGACACGAGTGATTTATTGCTCGTCTGGCTTAATCTAGAAGGCAGTTGTTTACAACCGTTTTTTTATGTGAGATTATTCAAGAATTCTTATAAAGAACTTTCTAGGTTTTTCTGTAATTTTAGGATTGTATATAAAAAGCGTATAGAGCGCGCAGGGAAATAGTCTTATTTTAAGCGAGCTATAAGTAAGCTAAAGTACGAAGCGATAATAGGAGGCTATAAAGTGTTAGGTAGTGAGTTACTTACTAGTCGAATTGTACCTGTGTGTATTTGTGAAATAAATAAATAGTGTTTTCGTGTTAAATCGTTACACTGGAATTATTGAACCCCGAGTTCGCAACAATATGAACATTTTTTTATTTCCATAGCCTCTCAATTTCAATCGCGAGCTCCTGATATTTAGTTTTCTTCTCTGAGTATTTCTTCAGAGTATTCTGGTCTGATGGAACGGCTATATCAATTAGGTATGTTGACTTTGATACTTTGACTTGAAAGACGATGTCAGGTCTATTGTGCATTACTGTCTCGTCCGTGTGAATGTTTACGTCATATAGGAGTTTGTAGTTTTTATTTTTCAATACAGGTTTTGTAGAGTAAGTATAGTATGGGCTTGTGTCTGCATGCAGGTCATATCTCAAGGCTAGAACTTGATGGACAACTATAGCCACAGAGTTGTGGCTACTAGTAGAAGCATTTCCTGCGAGTAATTTGCAACAAGATATTATATGGTCGAACGTCTCTGTTGTGCATTATTGTACGTCTATTGTGCATTATTGTACGTCTATTGTGCATTATTGTACGTCTATTGTGCATTACTGTCTCGTCTGTGTGAATGTCTACGTCATATAGGAGTTTGTAGTTTTTATTTTCCAATACAGGTTTTGTAGAGTAAGTATAGTATGGGCTTGTGTCTGTATGCAAGTCATATCTCAAGGCTAGAGCTTGATGGACAACTATAGCCACAGAGTTATGCCTACTAGTAGAAGCATTTCCTGCGAGTACTTTGCAACCAGATATTATATGGTCGAACGTCTCTAGGAATTGATGTCATTTTCTACATTTATCGTTGTTGGTAGTAGGGTCTTTCATGATATAGTTTCTGTAGTTGTTGGTGGCTATAACTTGGTCTTGTATAGCAATTATGAAGCCCTCCGTTTCGGGATAAAGCTGACCATTCCACAAAAACGCGTATTTAAGTTTTTTGTCTATATGTTCTTGATTTACAATTCCATAGGGCTTCTCATGGAGCTGCTTTCCTGCCCATTCCTGTAGTTTTATCTCGGTCCTGCTCCCAGAATCAACTTCAAGTCGACTCGCTAGATTGAGCGGAATGTAGTTTTTGTCCAAGACGCAAATACTCTTGATTCTTTTTGTGGAAATGAGATTTAATGATTTAATTAGGTTTTCATGGATTTCATGGAGATCAATTAGCCCCGACCTCCGTCTTTTCTTGTGATTGTCAATCTCTAGGTACATGATTTTGGGTGTAGTTTCTGTGTTTGCTGAGTTGTACCTGTTTTGCATTTACTGTGTTGCTGATTATTATTATTATTATTATTATTATTATTATTATTATTATGTGGTAAGATTATGGTCAGGATGAAGCGGATTTTTTAGGAAAAACAGTCAAGACTCCAAAGAATCATTTATATTCGCTCACAAAAACACAACATTCACAAAATAGGGAATCACGACCTCACCATATTTTTTATTTCTAAGTTCTAATAAATCTAACCTTTTTTCCCTAATTTCTCATCTGTCTTTTTTTCCCGTCTGTCACAAACGTCAACTTCACAAGTTCCAAATGTCGTTCCAACAGGCGGCGGAAAAAAAAACAATTTTTTAATAAGATAAAGGAACAACCCCCACAATTATTATTATTATTATTATTATTATTATTATTATTATTATTATTATTATTATTATTATTATTATTATTATTATTATTATTATCAATACCCTAAAACAAATAAAACATTAATAAGCTAGAAACAAGATATGTTTCACTTAGCACAAAACGACGGTCTTCAATCTAACTTTTGATGTAGGTCCACCTACCGGCACGTTATTAAATCTGCATAAGATATGTATTATCAGAGTAGACTGCGGGAAGCTTCTGATCGTCCGAGGGAAACTTAGCGTATCGTGAGATAGAGGCACATATCATATCGTAGAGCTTAGAGGCAGGACTTTCTCGTATCCCTGAGACGACATCTATTGGACCTGGGGTGCTGAATGAGTTCTACTGTACTGATGCTGGGGGTATGAAGATTACAAATGCCGACCCTGCTCATTTTAGTGTATACCTGCGCCATGTTCACGACGCGCAATCTTTTTTCCTTAGCCCAACCAACGCTAGAGAGATTAGAGATATAATTTCAGCAATAAGGAACTTGCGCGCTTCTGGTGACGATGGCATCTCTGTCCAAATATTTAAAAGACTTTCAGTAGCTGCTTTGGATCTGATGGCCGATTCAATTAATCTCTCATTTCTGAACGGAGATTTCCCGGCATCTTTAAAGTCGGCTGTTGTCATTCCACTTTTTAAAGGTGGAGATCGTGAGTCCTCCAAAAGTTATCGTCCCATTTCCCTGCTCCCTACTCTTTCTAAATTAATAATAATAATTTATTCATGCCAAGTACAGGAAACTGTTTACACACGTCATAAAGAAGAAAAAATACATTTTTTGGCGAGTCAGCTGGGGCGCCCTCAACCAGTTTAAACAATCACACACATATTAAAATCATGTCAATTGACTAAAATTAAAATTAAGATATTCGTTAAAACTATAAAATGCATTAGCAATAAGTACATTTTTAATCCCATTCTTAAAACTATTCAGGCTGTTTGATCTTAAGAGAGGAGGTAAAACATTAAAAAATTTTATGGCCCAGTAGTTGCGGCCGTCCTGACACCTTCTCAGTCGACAATATCCAGGAACAAGGCTATCCCTGGCCCGGGTATCATAGCCATGCACACCTCCATGAGTGACAAATCGATTAGTGTTTTGTTTCACGTACATCAGGCATTCAAGGATATAAATGCAAGGAACTGTCAACAGACCGCACCGGACAAAAGCAGCCCGACATTCATCTCCGAAACCCAAGCCCGCCAACAACCTGACAGCCCGTCGCTGCAAAGAGAACACCCTACTCATCCCTGCAGAATGTCCCCATGCAAGAATGACATACGAGGCATGCGACTGGAATAGAGAAAAATAGGCCGACCTGGCCACTCCATAAGACACATTATTCATTAGATTTCTAAGAACATATAAACCTCTTGCAAGCTTTCCGCACAAGGCATCCACATGTCTATGCCAGAGCAGTCCCGGGTCTAGGGTAGCCCCAAGAAACTTGGCTACCTGAGGATCACTCTCAAAGCCCCCCAAACTACGCAGAGTGAACACTACACTTACAGTTTTGTCGCCATTCAGCAACAGCTTGTTGGAATTAAACCAGGCCTCTGCAGCACGCACAACCTCAACAGATTTGTCAATGCAGCCCTGCAGGGAGCTGCTGGACACTGCAATAGCCGTATCATCCGCATACAGGCTGTATCTCGCAGGATGCTGGCCAACAGGGAGATCATTGATGTAGATCAAGAAGAGTATGGGACCCAGAATAGACCCTTGGGGGACACCGCATGTGACCCTTCTTTCACCCGAAAATCTATCACCCACCTTGACTTTTTGGTGTCTGCCCGAGAGATATGAAGCAATTAAATGTATACTAGAGTTTTCAAAGTTATAATAGTTGAGCTTCCTGATAAGGATCTCGTGGTCAACGCAGTCGAAGGCCTTGCTCAGATCACAAAAGGTGACCCGACCATAGTTCCCGTTATGAAACTCCTCCAACAAGTGTCCAGTCAAGTCCAGTATACTGTCCCTTGTACCTCTGCTCGCCCTAAAACCATATTGTGAGGGCGCAAACAAGTTATTTCTTTCAAAATACTCCACGATTCTTGTGGCCATGCATTTCTCCATCACTTTAGATAGAATCGGCAATAGTGAAATGGGTCGGTAGTTTTCAGGCAGCGCAATATCTCCCTTCTTATGTATGGGTTTAACAATGGCCGTCTTTAAAACATCTGGAAATTTTTGGCAATGGAAGCAGGAATTTATCAATTCAGTCAGTGGTGCCATTATGAGGTTCTTAATAGTTTTTAGAATTTTGATATTAAATCCAAAAATGTCACGTCCCTGCTTATTACTTAAACCAACAATAATATCACGCGTCTCGACAAGTGTTACCTCTCTGAAACAAAATGGAACCTGCGGCACGAGAAGATTGGTCCCGGCCCGGAGCTCAATTGGGTCCGCCGAAACGGGCCGCAAGTTGTCCATTATACTACTTGACACATCAATGAAGTAGTTATTCAACTCATCAGGCGCAACGGGAATGTTCTCCACCGGACCACCAACATCACCCGATCTATGTTTGTTTATCACATGCCACATGGCTTTGGTGGGGTTTGGGGCATTTCTTATGTAGTTATCCCTGGACGCTCTCTTCGAGTCCCTTATGGCAGACTGGTACAGATTACGGTAACTCCTAACGATATCCCGGATATCCATATGGTTGTTTTGCCTTTCCAGATCCATAAGGAATTGGAGGCGGTCACGCATCATTCTGAGCTCATCCGTAAACCAGCTTATATTATTCAACTGGTCAGATCTCACTATATACTTTTTTCTTGGAAAACAATCATCAAACGCATTTTTAAGCCTATTCATAAATGCGTGAAACCTCTCGTCTATACTCATACTGCACACAGGACCCCGAAGAAAGTCCCAGTCCATAATCTCAACCGCATTGTAAAAGGCATTTAGACCTCTCTGTGTTATTGGCTGATAGATTCTACTAGTGCTTACTGCAGAAGCCAAAACACCATCAAAAGAGCATTCGATAATCTGGGCGAGATGGTCTGACAGCCCCGGGTTGACAACCTCCACACATCTCACATTAGTACTGTCAACAGTAACAAATATATTGTCAAGGCAAGCAAGGCCACGAGTCGGCCGATAGATGGTCCTGCGAAGGCCATAGCCCCCCAACACGTCACACAGACTAGCGCCATCAATGCCATCAGCCTGGAATTGAACATTAAAATCACCAAGAGCAACAATATGTCTCTCAGATCTCAGACTACTCAATATTTCATCGCTTTTTGTCAGAAAGGTGTCAAGACTACCGGCTGGGGATCTATAAAAAACCAACACATAAGTATCCAATTTACCAACGTAACACATACAACATTCAATACATTTATCTACAATTAGTGATGGATTCATGTTCACCTTGGAAGCGGAAAGAGATGGATATGCAAAAATTGCAGTTCCACCGCCCATCGCAGACTGTCTAGCAGAGTAGCTGACCAGCACGTAGCCCTCCACAGACACGGCAAGCAACTCGTCCTCACTCAGCCAATGTTCAGTTATACATATTATGTCATATTTTTGTCAGCCAGAAAACACTCTAACCGGTTTACTTTATTCCTAAGTGACCTCACATTAATGTGCATTATCTTCACGACACTTATTGAGGCTTTCCCTCGTTGATCTTTAGTCCTTTCGTGTTGTTGGGACACTGAACGTTCTGAAAATTATTTATTAGGGTGCCCTCAGGCCAAAGGCCAGCGTTCAAGAATCTGTCCCTGTCCATACATGGCACAAGCAACTTAAATTGATTGAGAAGTTGGTGAAGAGATGAATGGTATCATTTCTCGATAGAAACAATATCTTGTCAAGACGTCAGTTTAGTTTTTGTCAGTCTAGGGGTACTAACCATGCAATGTTTGCATTCCTGGAGAGCTTGTATTTGAGGATGAATGAGGGGGCAAGGTGTCGGCGGCCTTTTGCGGCCTTCAATTGCTTTAGTCACGACATCTTACTGTCGAAGTTGGAAGGGTATTGATTCAGGGGCGTTGCTTTGGATTGAGTGCACTAGTCTCAGTCGTGTAGGTATTAGTCTAAGTGCACCACGACTAGTGCACTAGTCTAAGTCGTTACCCAAAAGTTAGATGGAAGACCGTCGTTTGCGAGGTACTTGGTGAATGATTTAACGAGCCTACCACTCTCGGGATCCTTTACTCTTTTTGCCGAAGACGCCACTATTCTGTGGCATGTGCCGGATGGATCTCAGCTAGAAAGAACCATGTCAATGGATCTGGCGATGGTGTGTTGCAAACTTATTGTCGTTAAACATTGGAAAGATTAGAGTTATGTTCATCGGATGTGAACTGGGCGATGTCAGTATTGGACATAGTGGTGTAACTGGATTTCAACAGAGCAGAATCCTTGGTCTTTGGGTAGTCAGTGGTCTGAAGTTTGGGGAGTTTGAACATCCGGGAGCTGAGTCGGAAGTTGGCCTCCGGTTGTTATGCACTAAGGGTGATTAGTTACGAGCTTCACAGTACCATCTCCAGAACGGCTTATTTTGCTTTGATCGAGAATCATCTCAGATATGGGGTTTCTTTCTGGGGTTCTTGTTCGATTACCGTCTTTACGTCTGTGTTTGTTTGGCAAAAGTGGGCTGTTTCTGGGGCCAAGCGTGGAGATAATTGCAGACCGCTGTTCCTGAGGAGTGCTTGCTTGTACATTCTGGAGACAGCTTCACTAATGCATACCAAACATTTGAAATTCTATATTATTTCATTCTACATTATTTCACTGCCTCGTCCAAGATCTAGTAGGTGTCATAGATCGCTTTTATATAGGAGCAGAAAATTTGTGTGTGAATCATTTGCCGATGGATTTGCGAATGCTCATGAACGGAGGATTGTTTCGCAGACGACTGAAGTCTCTCCTCCTTTCAATACCTTATTACTATGTTGATGAGTTTTTTTCGCGACAGTTTTGATTGATCGGGCCTACCGACAATTGTTCACTACCCTGTGTCAAATGTGAGTGTGTTTTGACTTTAATTTTCTTTTTCTCTCTGTGTCATTCTTGACTTCAATATTACTTTTAGATAGGACATAGCATTCGTAGATTTATTTTATTTTATTTTAATTATAGTTTAATTTCAATTTTGTCATGCTATATATTATAGTACTTACTCTTTACTTACTACAATTAAGCATTCATTCATTCATTCTTCAAGAACATAAAAATTGTCCCGTTTTTCTGGCTATTTATTTCGTTCCTTATTTGCAAATGGATGTGTAAAAAGTTGTATTACAATGGTGAAATTATTAAGTTTCTTCGTTTCAAGCAACTCCACGTTTATTTACATTTTTACGCCTGCCAACAAGGATTCACAGTCTAGCGAATTCTTCTTCTAACATTATCCACTCCAGAAGAAATTCAACTCTAATGCCTATTTGCCTCAGTTCTATCTAGGCCTACCATAGCCCATGAAAACAAAATAAAAATTGTTATATTCCTGTTATAACCCTCGTCACAGAAATCTGTTAACACTGAACTGTTTTTATATACATAAACAAATCCTGTTATAATATTTGTATTGTTGCGAACTCGGGGGTTCAATAATTCCAGTGAAACGATTTAACACGAAAACACTATTTATTTATTTCCACAATTACACACGACTTCTAAATAACTCATTACTTAACACTTTATAGCCTTCTATTATCGCTTCGTAACTTTAGCTTACTTATAGCTCGCTTAAAATAAGACTACTACTCGGGCGCTTTATGCGCCTTTTATATACAATCCTAAAATTACAGAAAAACCTAGAAAGTTCTTTATAAGAATTCTTGAATAATCTCATATAAAAAAAACGGTTGTAAACAACTGCCTTCTAGATTAAGCCAGACGAGCAATAAATCACTCGTGTCAGCCATGACGCAGCGCGGATAGGTCGCGAAGCTCCACCAACCAACACGCTCCCATGCGTTGCCCCGCCTCCCATGCGGCGTTGCTGCGATCGTAACATTGCCCTCCTCCTAAGTCTGTTCGTCCCGAACAGATAGAGTTCCATGGTATCGTGCTAATCGATCCAAATGAACGACCTTCATCTTTGACCTAAGGGTCCGCTGGATCCTATACACCACATCATTAATCTTCTTTATAATTGTATAAGGTCCTTCCCAATTTTGGCTAAGTTTGGGCGACTTCCCCACCTTCCGCCTCGGATTGTATAGCCACACCAAATCACCATCCTGGAAGCCGCGGGAGTTAGCTAGTAAGTCATATCTTGCTTTGGCTCGATCACTGGATATCCGCAGTTTATTCCTGACTTGCTCATGAACATTGTTCAGCCTCTCCTTAAGCTCCTCCACAAAATTCTCAGAGCTGAGCGACTCCTTTTCTGGTGTTCCATACATCAAATCCGCAGGAAGCCTCATTTCCCTCCCGAACATCACTTTCGCCGGAGTATAACCAGTGGCTTCATGCGTAGAGCCTCGATATGCCATCAACATGAGAGGTAGATGTTGGTCCCAATCACGCTGATGATCTGCCACCATTTTAGACAGGTAATGTTCCATGGTCCGATTAAATCTCTCTACCATCCCATCGGACTGTGGATGCAAAGGAGTTGTCCTGGTCTTGCGAATTCCGAGAAGTTCCATGACCTTCTGGAAAACAGCCGATTCAAAATTTCGGCCCTGATCAGAATGAAGTTCGAGAGGGACTCCAAATCTGCAGAACATTTCATTTACTAGCACCGTTGCCACAGTCGTTGCTTCTTGATTAGGCAGGGCGTATGCTTCAGGCCATTTAGTGAAGTAATCCATGGCGACCAAGATGTATTTATTGCCCGACTCAGTCTGAGGAAACTGTCCCGCGACATCAATTGCTACCCTCTCGAATGGAGCACCTACAGTGTACTGCACCATTCGGCCCCGTGATCTTGTTCGAGGTTCTTTTGTGGCACAACAAACTTCACACTTGCGGCACCAAGATTCGACGTCTTCATGATAATTCACCCAGTAATACCGCTCTTTAATTTTTGCCAATGTTTTATTGACCCCAAAATGGCCTCCTCTTGTTCCGTTGTGCATTTCCTGTAGTACATCTGATTTTCTGCTACCAGGAACTACCAACTGACTGACTATGGACTTGCCATCCGGACTCTCCCACGCTCTCTTCAGTAGTCCATTTTCTATTTTAAGAGAGTGCCACTGGGCCCATAGCGCCTTCAGGTTTGGACTTTTACCAGCGATTTCTTGCCATTCTGGTCTCTTGTCGTCAGTCTTTGCAGAGAGAATGGGTCCAATATCTGAATCATTCAACTGTTCTTCTCGAAGCGTCTGTGTGGTCCAGCCATCGTTTACTTCCACCGACGTTCTCCTTACAGAAGGAAGTCCCTCACGCTGCTCAGTTCTTTGACAATGCCGACAATCTTCTTTACATGGCCGTCTAGACAATGCATCGGCATTTCCGTGAGACCTTCCTGGTCGATGTTCAATTTGAAAATCGTACTGCTGCAGGCGCTCTATCCATCTGGCTATTTGACCTTCAGAGTTTTTCATCTGTAATAACCATTTCAAGGCTCCATGGTCAGTTCTAATCAGGAACCTTTTTCCATATAAGTAGCGATGGTAATGTTCGACTGCTTTAACGATGGCCAACAGCTCCTTTCTAGTGACGCAATAGTTTCTTTCTGGCTTACTTAAAGTCTTACTGTAGTACTCAATGACCTTCTCTTGCCCGTTTTGTCTTTGAGAGAGTACTGCACCTAGACCACAGTTACTTGCATCCGTGTCCAGAATAAACAGTCCGTCCTTTATAGGGTAAGCCAAGATTGGACTAGAACAGAGGGCAGCTTTAAGCCTTGCAAATGCCTGACTGCAATCATGGTTCCACAAGAAGGGTGTTTTCTTTTCTGTTAATTTGTGCAGCGGTTTTGCGATGTCAGCGAATCCCTCTACAAATCTCCTGTAGTAAGTACATAGTCCCAAAAAGCTCCTTACTTCGTGTTTGTCTCGGGGAACTGGCCAATCTTTAATGGCAGATATTTTACTTTGGCTAGTTTGAATGCCTTGTTCTGAGATAGTATGCCCCAAGTACTCGACTTGCTTTTGGAATAAGCTGCATTTCTTGTAGTTTAACTTCAGGTGAGCATTCCGTAACTTGCTGAAGATTTCTCTTAAATTCTTCAAATGCTCGTCAAAATTACGTCCCATGACAATTATGTCATCCAAGTATACCAGGCAAGTTTTCCAAGTCAGCCCCCTCAAAACAAGTTCCATTAGTCGCTCGAAAGTTGATGGAGCATTGCACAATCCAAAAGGCATAACAGTGAACTGGTATAGCCCAGAACCAGTAGAAAATGCAGTCTTCTCTTTGTCTTCGGGAGCAATCTTTACTTGCCAATACCCACTTTTTAAATCTAGAGTGGAAAACCACTTTGATCCCGATAAAGTTGCTAAGGTGTCGTCTATACGTGGCAATGGGTAGCTGTCTTTCTTGGTTACATCATTAAGTTTCCTGTAGTCAACACAGAACCGCGTTGAACCATCTTTCTTCTTAACAAGAACCACAGGCGACGACCATGGACTAGATGATTCTTCTATGACGCCCTCCTTTAACATTTCATTCAGCAAACTGTTAACTTCCTGTTGTTTCGCCAGAGGGACCCTTCGTGGATGTTGTCGTATTGGCTGGGCATCTCCTGTGTTGATCTTATGGACAACTAAATCGGTTTGACTGTCGTTGCTCTTGAAGTTAAACATATCAGATTCATCCATAGCAAATTTTATAGCAGACTGAAGTTGTTCCTTTGACAGGTGACTCCACTGTCGCTTAAAAGCATCAATAACTTCTGGGGAAGCTTGGTTAGAAGATTTAACTTTGGATGTCTCTGCTTCGACACAATTACATACCCATTGCACAGGCTCATAATTGGCAAGAACTGTTCCTTCTTTGAGCTTGATGGTCTTTTCTCCAATATTTGCAACTCGTACTGGCATAGTCTTCTTCGTGTCGGTCAAAGTTCGTGCTACCATGATTTCAGTCGTCAAATCCAGGTTAGGTTCTATAAGTCCTATGGACCACCCAGTATCATTTTCAGAAGTCACTGTGATAATTTGTTCTGAATTTGGAGGAATTTTCACATCTTTCACCACCAGTAGACGGACACTAGTTTCCACATTTCCATTGGTTAATGCGAACTCCTCATCTCCAAATGTGAGAATATTCCGTTTGTGATCATAGGAGAATCCATGTTTCCTGATGAGATCCATTCCCAAAATAAACTCGTCTTTGATCCTGGCAACCAACACTTTATGCCGAACTTCGAGTCTTTCTCCAATAATGATGGTGACATCGGCTTCTCTGTCTATAGGGCAAGACTCTCCAGTGACTGATTTTAACATAATAGGGTTGGGCAATGGTTGTATGGTATATCCGGCAAGCTTATCTGGCCTTACAATGGTCACATCTGCTCCTGTATCGATGGTAATCTGGATCTTCTGTTCCTTAATGCGTCCGGCCACTGTGAGACTTTTGCCACCCAAATTATTGACTTTAAAGATCCTGGGGGTCTTAGCGGCCCCGGTCAATTGCCCCCTTGCATTGACCGGAATTAGTTTTCCTGATACCTAGGGCGCTCTTGGTCGCTGCTCGGTCTTCTAAATGACGGCGACGGACTTCTTGCCCTATTACGGCAGTTACTCTTGATGTGACCCAGTCTGCCGCAGTTAAAACATTTTATGCCCCGATTGTCTGTTGATCGAGGAGTTCTTCCCACCAGGGCTTGCATATTGACTGCGATATCCTTCACCGCTTTATGTAAATTTGCCATGGATTCAGCCATAGACGTAGTCTCCTCTTCATCGCAAGTTGCCATTCTTACACGTGGAGATGAACTAGATGACACTCGTGACGCCTCGAATTCCAGAGCCCGAACTAGTGCCTCGCTGATATTCTTGGGCCTTACTAGACGTAAGTGGTATCTCATATCACTATCGCGAACTCCCTCAATGAACCTTTCGGCGGCAAATTGCGTTTGAAAACATTCAGGGGCTGATGGGTATGCCAGGTGAATTAGTCTGTCTATGTCCGCCTCAAATTCTTGTAAGGATTCACCTGACTTTTGCTGTCTCATCCTCAGCTGGGCCTGGAACACGGTTTCTTTGTGTTCATTTCCAAATCGTAGTTGTAGAGAGTGTACTAAAACTGCATAATTACTTTGATCCGCTGCCGACAGAGATTGGAGTAACTCAGCTGCTTTTCCACGAAGTGCTACTACTAATGATGTAGCTTTCTGGGGCTCGGACCAGCCATTAGCTTTTGCAGCTGCCTCAAATTGGGTTTTATAGATTTCCCAGGCCGTAGTACCGTCATAATCGGGAGGCTTAATTTTAGCATTGGCTGTGCTAAAACTCTCTGTAGACACGTTGTCGTCCTCAAGTTGTTCCCGGAATTTCTTTTCTAGCTCGAGAAACTTCTGGTTGACAGCTTCGAGTCCTTCGTTAACGGATTGCATTATTCTTTCCTCCAATTGTTGCTCCCTAGCTGCGAGATGGTTCACTAATTCTTCTTTAAACCGTTTCTGTTCTTCCTTCTGTTCTAGATAACGTCGCTCCTGTATTTGATCACGTTTTTCCAGCTCTTCTTTCTGTTCTAGATAACGTCGCTCCTGTATTTGATCACGTTTTTCCAGCTCTTCTTTCTGTTCTAGATAACGTCGCTCCTGTACTCGATCACGTTTTTCCTGTTCTTCCCTCTGTTGTTGCAAAAGTCGCTCTTGTACTTGATCACGTCTTTCTTGTTCTTCTTTTTGTTCTTTATAACGTTTTTCCTGCTCTTCTTTTTGTTCTACATAACGTCTTTCTTGCTCTTCCTTCTGTTGTTGCATAAGGGACAGCAGGGCGGCAAGTTGATCCTCCATCGCTTGATGCTGGCTTCTGGTCACTGGCATAAACACGTAATGTCCGGTAATGAAGCACTCACTTACAGTTCAGCAATATTAGTCCTCAAATTCCCACTGGAATCGCACTTCTGACACCAATTGTTGCGAACTCGGGGGTTCAATAATTCCAGTGAAACGATTTAACACGAAAACACTATTTATTTATTTCCACAATTACACACGACTTCTAAATAACTCATTACTTAACACTTTATAGCCTTCTATTATCGCTTCGTAACTTTAGCTTACTTATAGCTCGCTTAAAATAAGACTACTACTCGGGCGCTTTATGCGCCTTTTATATACAATCCTAAAATTACAGAAAAACCTAGAAAGTTCTTTATAAGAATTCTTGAATAATCTCATATAAAAAAAACGGTTGTAAACAACTGCCTTCTAGATTAAGCCAGACGAGCAATAAATCACTCGTGTCAGCCATGACGCAGCGCGGATAGGTCGCGAAGCTCCACCAACCAACACGCTCCCATGCGTTGCCCCGCCTCCCATGCGGCGTTGCTGCGATCGTAACAGTATTATGAAATTTGAATAGCCGTACTCTTGTTAGTGCATTCATAATTTTGCAATTGATGTTGTCATAGTATTTTTGTTATTTTGTGAATGACTTGTCTTGTCTACGTAGTGTTGATGTCTTCGGTTTCAAGGCCAAGCATTTCTGGATAAATGGAGAGTTGGAGTTGGACACCTATCGTCCAAGGATCGATGCAATTCTGCCGTGAATTATCTTTTAACCTAAGTATATAGTGTGTCTCAATACCTTGTGATATTGATGGGTTTTGGGATGTTTGTCTTTAATTATAAATACATTTAGATTTTTTTTTAATATACTTACGTTTTTTAGTTTTCTGGAGCTGTACGTATATACTTATAGTGTCTCCAGCGTGTCGATTTACAATAAATTCAGTCTCCAGTTAGATAGATATAACCCTGTGTAATAAAGTTTATTAAATAAAATAAGTTCTTGCAAAGCAGAACCGACTTACGAAATCGCGAAACACCTCACAAAACTGCTACAACCTAAAAGAGAAAATATTGACAGCTCTATAAAAGTCTCAACTTATTTCGTCGAAAAAATGCATTCTTTGACTCTTTCTCCAGGAGAAATTCTCGTGATCTTCGATGTGGTTTCGCTCTTCACAATGGTACCCATTAAGGAAGCTATGGAACCCGAGTATTAATCGGGAATTTCCACAAGATATTGCCAAGTTGTTCCGACACTGCCTAACCTCAATATATTTTCCATGGAAGGAAGATTTCTACGACCAAACTGATTGTGTAGCTATAGGCTACATCATCAGTTAGCTCCCTTAGTCCAGTAATAGCCAACTATTTTATGGAAATTTTCGAGACCAAGGCGTTGGCAACAGCAAATAAGAGGCCAAAGTGCCGGTTCCGATACGTGGACGACACCTTTGTTATTTGAAGCCATGGCGAGGGCAAACTTCAAAACTTCCTCTTACACCTCAACTCTATCAACCCAAAAATTCAAATCACTATGGAGATAAAAATGGAAGGACGCCGACAGTTTTTGCATGTTTTAGTATCAAGGAAGACGAATGAGAAGCTTGCGTACACCGTGTATCGAAAACCAACACACACTGACCGATACCTCAATAACGGATCAAATTATCATCCCAGATAGAAAAGGGTAGTCATAAAGACTCTGTCTGTGAGAGCCAAGAGAATTTGTGAGGCGATTGAATTGGAACGGGAAATGGAGCATCTGGAAAGAGCCTTTGATTGGAATGGATACAGCAAACACAAGTTCGATAGGGCCGCCCGTCCAAGGAGTATAAAACGCCAGGAAGGAATAACGGGAGAAGATGAAGATGGACTAGTCTACCATACATCCACAAAGTAACCGACAGGATCGGCAGGCTATTGGAAAAGCACAATATTAAAACTGTCTTGAAACCCGCTCGTACAATACTTGCGAGCTTGAGATCGGCCAAAAAGCATGCAGCTGTGGCTCGGTATACATTGGCATCACAAAACACATTGTCCACACGAGGATTACGGAACACAAGAGGAATTGCAGGCTGGGACAAACACAAAAGTCAGTAGTAGCAGAGCACGCTCTCTCCGAAGGTCACGACATCCATTTTAACGAGGTGGATATCTTACATCAATCGCAGCGTAATAAATACTTCAAGTGCGCCGAAACCCCGCGCCACCACCACCCCAACCTAAGTCCTTCCACTACCGCTGAGCTCACCACAGTCGAATCAGTCAACGTCGGGAAGCACGGGAGATCACTTCGCCCATTGCCTCATCGTCTTTGGTAATGTCTGCTGCAGTTGTAGACGAAACGTCAGGAAGAAATTCCATTGGACCACGGCTTCAAAGCCCGGAAAGCACTTTAGATTGTAAAATAAGTTCGTTCATTTGATATTTTCTTAGAGGTGTTACTAACTTTCTTTTTAGAATATTTACTGCTGTTTTTTATTATTTTGCGTCTTTAGAATGTTCTTCGAAATGTGTTGTTTAGAAACTCTTGCTTGTGTGGTAGACTAAGTTTTTTGAATAAAAAGTTTGTACATTTGATATTATTTTTTGAAGAGGTTATATTAGTTTTCTTTTTGAACATTTTTTGTTGTGTGTTAATTAATTTACGTTTTTTTTAATTTTTATGTCAAATGTGTTTTTTTAGAAATTATTTTTTAATTTGCGCTGTGTTGTAAACTCCAAGACTTATATAAATTCACATAATACTACCGCTATAACTACCAAGGAAATCATTCTCTTGGGTTTGGAACAAGAAACTTAATCTCTTGCATTAATACTTTTTTGTGATTGATCCAAAACTACTTTATCACAGACAAGTTAGTTCTTTTTGCACAAGGGAAAAACGTCTTGGATCCGGCTATTTTCAGTAACTTCGAACAAGGGATGTTCTCTTTCTTATCAATAAAAAAAAAGCTCTTGGACTCATTTTTTCTGTGTGATTATATAGATTTAAAAGACCACAACCCAAGGAAAGAACCATCACTACAGCAACAGTCCGAGAACACACAAACGTTCCACGTTTCAATCCTAGGGAAGGAGGGAATTGGGGAGTGGAACTTGTCAGAAATGACGCAACTCGCCTCATTCCGATCAAAAACCCCCAAAAAAGATCATGATTTTCTCGAAAATGACCGAAGTCAATTGTCTCCTTTTTTTCTCAAATTTAGCCCCCTGTAACTTTAGAACGAGTGGACAGATCAGAATGAACCTTGGTTTCTTCTTCTTTTTGATTCTTCTTTTTTTTTGACTTCCCACCAAAGAAGCTGCCACAGGTTCAATCGTTTGGTGGTCGATTTTTTGGGTACTTTTGGAACGTGCTTTGGAGGCATTCAGAAAAAAATCCACTTATGAAACTAATTTTACTCTTAGTAGGTTTATCACTTTCATAGGGGATTGAGATGGCTTCATTTCCGAACAAAAACAGCAAAAAAAAATCCTTAATTTTTTTGAAAATGTCGAAAAAAAGAGGTGGTATTTTCTCTTTTTTTTCAATTTCCAACTTTGTCCGCCTGTAACTTGAGAAATAGTTGACGGATCAGGGTGAATACAACGCATTTTTGTTCTTTTTGATGTTCTCTTTCGTCTCCCACCGAAGAAACTCCCGCAGATTTAATAGTTTGAGAGATATGACCCTTCGATGGTCAATTTTTGAGTGCTTTTAGAATGTGCGTTGGAAACATTTAGAAAAAAGTCTACATTTTATTGGGTTTACCACTTTTATAGGGGGTTGAAGTCGCCTAATTCCGATGAAAACCTACATTTTTTTTTTAAATTATGTAAATTATATTTGCTACAATTTTTTGGTGCTCCCCGGTACATTCGTTTACTATTTTAAATTTTGGAGTAAAACATTTTGCTATGACAATAAGTACGATTTTGGAGTTTGACAGGCTATTAAGACACCCTGTAGTTCAGGTGCGGGATAAGGCCCAGTCTTATGATCTTTTTGTACTCTCTTGACTTCATCCTAGGATGAGTTTATGTCGCAAGCCTACTTCTATCAAACTTTGATTAGGCAAAAGTAATTATATAAGGGGTTTATTAAATTAATAAAGTTGTTTTATATTTTATATTTTATATTTTATAAAGGGGTAAACCCTTTATAAAACTATTTGTTTTATAAAGGGTTAAATCCCAAAATAACCAAGACCTTATGATTCGTCAAATATCAGTTTAGAAACTGAACTCTGTACTTTATTGTTGTCGAAATATACAACACATTTCGTGCAAAACACCACGCATCTCTAATAGTCTCCAAGATATTTGAATTAGTCTCCAGGAACGCCGCCTTAGATCACAAACACAAGCTGGACGAAAATAGCCGCCTGACGCTAACATCTGGCTAGCGCTAAATACCATTAAAAATAGCTCCTTAAACCCCGAAGAGGTCAAAACTCCTCTACAATGTATCCAGCCAAAGGTTGGGTTAAGAAATTTAACCTGCAATTTAAACCCAACTCTATTATTTAATTGTCGATTAAACGAGAAATCTCTATATTATGGCATATAGAGCGATCGCCTATAATAAATGACATCACTTAAACCACCGAAATCCTTTAACCTGATAAAACCCAACTAACTCTATTTCCTGAAACGTTAAAACTTTAAGGCCATGGAGTAGTTTCTGTTTCCCATTGTTCAACTTCGGAACTTCCATTAATCCCCAATTTTTCTTTTTCAGCCCCGGTTATCGCGATAACAACGCTTATTGGATCGGAGCCTCGGATAAGACCCATGAAAGTGATTTCCGATGGTCCGATGGACTCGCTTTTTCTTATACAAGTAAGTTGCCTCTAGATTTAAGTTCTTAATGTTATTTTTATACCTACAATATCAGCTATACACCAGCAAAAAGTTGTATAATGTTTATATAATATACAACCTTTATATATAAGTCATTCACTTATTATTGACATCAAATAGGTTCTGCGTTTGACATTTTTGTCGTAACTTCTGAACGTGTGCTGAATGGTATACAAAAAAAGATTTCAAAGGTAAAGAGATGTCAAAAATAAGTGAATGAGTTATACCTATTATGCGTTGACTTTCCATCATAATATTGTACGTAACCATAAAAAAGAAGCTGAAAATTTATATTAAAAGAACAAAGTTTCAAGGCATCTGACACAATTAATCCTCCCTTAAACCTTTTTAAGCCGTTCGTGACTTGGAGTTTGCCCTGGCGACAAAACTACTTTATAAGATAAACTTTGCTCTTTTACTATAGTGGTAATATTTATTTTGTCGCGGTTGACGTGGAAAACTTAATGCATAAAATTTCATATTCATTCCGGGCTTGGAGACACAATACCGGCCAAATCCGCTAGGGGATGTTATATTAAAGAGTGGGCGGTTTTTTGAATGGTCGGGGTGAGCCGCCGTTTTATAGAGCTCGCTGAAAGGTTGGTCTTGTGCTTATAATATTAGACGTAGAGTATGATTTGTTATGGTTAAAATGTCCAAGAAAAAAAAATATTAATCTAGAATATTCTACATTTTTTCTCATTATTCTAGAAACGAGAGCGTCCTAAACGTTTATATATGTTAAAAGCGTAAACCCTTGAAGCCTTAAAAATAAAGTCCAGATATATCAGCTTTAACTTCTTAATAAAAAACAAAAAGTTTAGGGTAATTCTATATCTATAGCTGTGTTACAGATTTTATCACAACAATAATTATTTAGCAGAATTTATTTTAAATTAATAAGTAACTCTATATCTATATCTAACTTTGATTTATATATTATGATCTAGAATTATCTAGATTTTTTTAAAAAAATTTTGAATACAGTAGATCTAGAGTTTCCTTCTTTATAAACAATTCTGTATCTAAAGTTCTTCTACAGATTCTAGTGAAAAAATTCCAGAATTTGAAGTTAAACGGGGCCTTTCATAATTATTTTTAGATTTTACTTCAGATTAACAAATAATTCTATATCTAGATCTCACTTTGAGTTTCTATCTAACATGAATTTTATTTTATCTTTAGAATATTCTAAAATTTTCATGATAGTGGTTTAAAACTATCATATTTTGAGCTAACAAATTGGTAAATTACAAGGACCATAGTAAAATCTAGAATACTACTTTTTCTATTTTATTCTTACCATCTAGAATTTTTCTATATAAACAATTTTATATCTATACTTATTCTTCAGATTCTAACAGAAAAATTCAAGAATATTGACTTTACATCAACTTTTAATAATTAATTAGCAGATTTTACTTCAGATTAACAAGTATTATTTATATACTTTATATCTATATCTACTTTGAGTTTCTATAGTCATGATCTAGAATTTTCTGGAATTAATAAAGTTGTCAAATGCCAAAGGATAGAAAAACTAGAATACTACAGCATCTACCTGAACCATAATAACTCTAGAGTGTTTTTGACTTACTTTCTATATCAAAAAATCTATATTTATAGCTATTCTAAAGATTATTTCAAATCAATTCTAGAATTTTATTTGCAACAAAGGATAGAAAAACTAAAATACTACTGCTTCTGTCTGATCCCTAATAACTCTACAGCGCTTTAGACTTTCCCTCTATATCAAGAAATATGTCTGTAGCTATTCTACAGATTCTTTCAGACCAATTCTAGAATTTTTATTTAAATGTGACCTTTTAATATTTATTTAGTACATTTTTACTTCAGATTAACAGCTAACTCTATATCTAAATCTGGCATGATCTAGAATATTCTACAATTTAATTTTTAATTTTTCGATTAATTCTTTTATTAGAGTAGTTTTCATTTCAAGCTAACAGGGTTGCTGAATGCCAAGGAATATAGTCAAATCTAAAATATAACAGGTTCTATTTGATTCATGCGTACTTTAGAGTAATCTACAATTTTCTTCTATATAAACAATTCTAGGTATATGTATAGCCATTCTACAGAATCAAGTAGAAGAATCCCATTTTGACTTAAACACGACCTTTAATAATTATTTATCGGATTTTACTTCAGATTAGCATATAACTTTATATCTATATCTAACTTTGGGTTTTTTAGGATATTCTAGAATTTTTCATTTGGGTATCTCTATTACTTATTTCATGAAAGTAGTTTTCACTATAAGCTAACAAGTTGGTATATGTCAAGAAACATACTAAATTCTAAAATACTACAGTTTCTATCTGATTCCTACCAACTTTAGAGAGATCTAAAATTTTCTTCTATATAAACAATTCTATATCTAATCATATTCTACATTTGCGACCTTTAATATTTATTTATCGGATTTTACTTCAGATTAACATGTAACTTTAAATCTATATCTAACTTTGAGTTTTTTAGAATATTCTAGAATTTTCATTCGGGTATCTCTGTTATTTATTTCATGAAAGTAGTTTTCACTTTTAGCTAACAAGTTGGGATATGTCAAGAAACATAAGAAAATCTAGAATACTACAGTTTCAGTTTCATTCGTATCAACTTTAGAGAGATCTAAAATTTTCTTCTAAATAAGCAATTCTATATCTAATCCTATTCTACATTCACACACGACATTTAATAATTATTTATCGGATTTTACTTCAGATTAACATGTAATATTATATCTATATCTATCTTTGAGTTTTTTAGAATATTCTAGAGTTTTCATTCCGGTATCACTATTACTTATTTCATGAAAGTAGTTTTCACTTTAAGGTTGGTATGTCAAGAAACATAATAAAATCTAGAATACTACAGTTTTTATTTGATTCCTACCAACTTTAGAGAGATCTAAAATTGTTTGAAAAAAGTATTTTTTCAGCATATTCTAGAGTCGAATATTCTAGACTTGATCGGATAAAATCTCTAGAATAGATATAAATTTTGTTCTGTCTGACTTTTTTAACTTTATACTTTGATTAGAAACTTATTGCTAGTATTAGAAAAGCGGACTAGTTTCTTTTTCTAGAGTATTATAGATATGGTCTGAATTAGATCTAGAATTTTTTCAGCATATTCTAGATTAGATAGAAGTTGAAATACTTGAGAATATTGTGTGTGACGATGACTGATGATCATCAGTCATCGTCGCGAAGCAAGGGAAATCACTTCGCCCACTGCCTCATCGCCTTTGATAATGTCTGCCGCAGTAGTAGACGAAACGTCAGGAAGCAATTCCATTGGACCACGGCCTTATAGCCCGGAAAACACTTTAGATAGTATTATGACCGGCCGTGAAAGCCTTCACACATCAAATGTAATTCGGAAAGTATCATGTGTAATTCAGAATAGTCAAGTGTAATTCAGAAACCGTCACTTGTAATTCAGAATAGTCAACTATAATTCAGAAAACATCAAATATAATTCAGAAAGGATCAAACTTAATTTGGAAATTATCAAGTATAACTCAGAAAGCATCCAGTACATTGTGTCAATTGAAACTATTTGGTCGAACGTAAAAGCATTTGTAAAAATAAATTTGCTACTAGAAAGTAGCAAGTGTAATTCAGAACAAATCCAGTGTAATTCAGAATAGTCAAGTGTAATTCAGAGACCGTCACCTGTAATTCATAATAGTTAATTGCAATTTAGAAAGATTTAACTGTAATTTAGAATAGTCAAGTGTAATTCAGAAACCGTCACTTGTAATTGAGAATAGTCACCTGTAATTCGGAAAGCATCAAGTGTAATTCGGAATAGTCAAGTTTAATTCAGAAAACATCAAATGCAATTCGGAAAGCATCAAGAGTAATTCAGAATAGTCAAGTGTAATTTAGAAACCGTCACATGTAATTTAGAATACTTAATTGCAATTCAGAAAGTTTTACGTGTAATTCAGAATAGTCAAGTGCAGTTCAGAAACCGTCACTTGTAATTCAGAATAATCAACTGTTATTCGGAAAGCATCAAGTGTAATTGTAACAGAAAACATCAAATGCAATTCGGAAAGCATCAAGTTTAATTCAGAATAGTGAAGGGTAATTCAGAAACCGGCACTGTTAATTCAGAATTGTTAACTATAATTCGGAAAACAGCAAGTTTAATTCGGAATTGTCGAGTATCATTTGAAAATTATCAAGTATTACTAAGAAAGCATCAAATACAGGGTGTCAATTGTAACTATTTGGTCGAAAGTAAAAGCTTTTGTTAGAATAAACTTGCTACTAGAAAGTAGCAAGTGTAATTCAGAACAAATCAATTGTAATTTAGAATAGTCAAGTGTAATTCAGAATAGTCAAGTATAATTCAGAAACCGTCACTTGTAATTCAGAATAGTCAAGTGTAATTCGGAAAGGATCAAGTGTAATTTGGAAATTATCAAGTATAACTCAGAAAGCATCAAGTACAGGCTTTCAATTGAAACTATTTGGTCGAAAGTAAAAGCTTTTGTTAAAATGAAGTTGCTACTAGAAAGCAACAAGTGTAATTCAGAACAAATCAAGTGTAATTCAGAATAGTCAAGTCTAATTCAGAAACCGTCACTGGTAATTCAGAATAGTCAACTGTAATTCGGAAATCATCAAGTGTAATTCAGAAAGGATCAAGTGTAATTTAGAAATTATCAAGTATAACTCAGAAAGCATCAAGTATTTTCTTTACTAATACTTTCTGAACTACAATTGACTATTTTTAATTACAGTTGACTATCCTGAAATACACTTGATTTGTTCTGAATTACACTTGTTGTTTTCTAGTAGCAAGTTAGTAGTAAAAAATTGCTTTTACTTTCTACCAAATTGTTTCAATTGACACCTTGTACTTGATGCTTTCTGAGTTATATTTGATAATTTCTAAATTACATTTGATATTTTCTGAATTACACTTGACTTTTCTGAATTACAAGTGACGGTTTCTAAATTGCACTTGACTATTCTGAATTACACTTAAAACTTTCTGAACTGCAACTAAGTATTCTGAATTACATGTGACGGTTTCTGAATTACACTTGGCTATTCTGAATTACACTTGACTATTCTAAATTGCACTTAAAACTTTCTAAATTACACTTGATTTGTTCTGAATTACCCTTGCCATTTTCTAGAAGTAAGTTTATTTTTACAAATGCTTTTACTTTCGACCAAATAGTTTCAATTGACACCCTGTACTTGATGCTTTCTGAGTTATACTTGATAATTTCCAAATTACACTTGATCCTTTCTGTTTTGATTTCGATTTGATGTTTTCTGAATTAACCTTGACTATTTTGAATTACACTTGATGCTTTCCGAATTGCATTTGATGTTTTCTGAATTACACTTTACTATTCCGAATTACACGTGATGCTTTCCGAATTACAGTTGACTATTCTGAATTACAAGGGCCGGTTTCTGAATTACACTTGACTATTCCAAATTACACTTAAAACTTTCTGAATTGCAATTAACTATTCTGAATTACAGGTGACGGTTTTTGAATTACACTTGTCTATTCTGAATTACACTTGATTTGTTCTGAATTGCACTTGCTACTTTCTAGTAGCAAGTTTATTTTTACAAATGCTTTTCCTTTTGACGAAATAGTTTCAATTGACACCCTGTACTTGATGCTTTCTGAGTTATTCTTGATGTTTTCTGAATTATAGTTGAGTATTCTGAAATACACTAAATGCTTTCTGAATTACAATTGACTATTCTGAATTACATGTGACGGTTTCTGAATTACACTTGACTATTCTGAATTACTCTTGATTTGTACTGAATAACACTTGCTACTTTCAAGTAGCAAGTTTATTTTAACTAATGCTTTTACTTTCGACCAATAGTTTCAATTGGCACCCTGTACCTGATTTTTTCTGAGTTATAATTGATAATTTCCAAATTACACTTGATCCTTTCTGAATTGCATTTGATGTTTTCTGAATTACCGTTGACTATTCTGAATTGCAAGTGACGGTTTCTGCATTACACTTGACTATTCTGAATTACACCTAATACTTTCTGAATTGCACCTAATAATTTCTAAATTACAATTGACTATTCTGAATTACATGTGACGGTTCCTGATTTACATTTGACTATTCTGAAGTACTCTTGATTTGTTCTGAATTACACTTGCTACTTTCCAGTAGCAAGTTTATTTTAACAAATGCTTTTACTTTCGACCAAATAGTGTCAAATGACACCCTGGATTTCAAGCTTTTTGAGTTTAACTTGATATGAACTGCATTTGATGTTTTCTGAATTATACTTGACTATTCGGAATTACACTTGATGCTTTCTGAACTACATTTGATGTTTTTTGAATTACACTTGACTATTCCGAATCACGCTTGATGCTTTTTGAATTACAGCTGACTATTCTGAATTACAAGTGACGGTTTCTGAATTATACTTGACTATTCTGAATTACACTTGATTTGTTCTAAATTACACTTGCTACTTTCTAGTAGCAAGTTTATTTTAACAAAAGCTTTTACTTTCGACCAAATAATTTCAATTGACATCCTGTACTTGATGCTTTCTAGTTATACTTGATAATTTTCAAATTATACTTGACTATTCCGAATTAAACTTGATGCTTTCCGAATTACAGTTGACTATTCTGAATTACAAGTGACGATTTCTGAATTACGCTTGACTATTCTGAATTACATGTGATGGTTTCTGAATTACAACTGCTGCTTTCTAGTAGCAAGCTTATTTTAACAAATGCTTTTACTTTCGACCAAATAGTTTTAATTGACAGCCTATGCTTGATGCTTTCTGAGTTATACTTGATAATTTCCACATTATACTTGATCCTTTCTAAATTACATTTGATGTTTACTGAATAACACTTAACTATTCTGAATTACACTTGATGCTTTGTGAATTATATTTGATGTTTCCTGAATTACACTTGACTATTCTGAATTACAAGTCACGGTTTCTGAATTACAATTGACTATTCAGAATTACACTTGATTTGTTCTGAATTACACTTGCTACTTTCTGTACAGTTGGAAACGGTGATGTAACGATTCTAAGGCGTGCATTAAAACGATTTTAATTTTTTTTTACTGGAAAATGACGCGTCAAACGAAGAAAACTTAGGAGTGTTTTTTTGTTTAGAATTGAACAAAGAACGAAAGAGTAGAATTTATTTTTCGATAGACCAGTGGCGTATCATTGTTTTCTTTAAAAAAAATGTAGGGTCATTTCGGTACGTGCGCCAATGGTGGAACAAAAAAAATTTCGCTTAATAGAAACATGGCCACTCGCTAGCTATTGACATCTGTAAAATTTTATTAAAATCTTTCAAGCGGTTTCGAAGATACTATTTTTTAATATTTTTTAATAAAACTTTAACACTCTGTATCTTCGTAACGATGCTCTTAAGGACCCTCGTTTATAAAAACCGTTTATAACATCTCCTGAAGTATGTCAAAGTACTTTTGAATCACCCTGTATAGTAGGTACGTCTCTCACACTCTAAATGAGTGGGCATGGAAGAGTTCAAGGACAAACTGGACACATTCAGGAATATGTAGTCAGACCAAGGAAAACTACTCTAACTCGGATAGATCCAAGGCCTTGAGGCTTCTTGGGAGAATTCGGCAGAGGTCACTGTAGACTAAACATGCACCTCCTAGGAATGATGGACAGTCCACTCTACACCCACTGTAGAACAGGGGAAGAGTTGTCATACCACTCTCTGGGAGTGTGTGCTATAGGTGGGCGCGACTGCGCCACAGGACACTGGAAGCCGCCTTCCTCCACCGAGAGGAGCTTCCGGCTCTGAAATGGGACAGGATACTCTCCTTCATTAAAGGGACGGGTGATCTCGTGGAGGGAATGAGGGCCCAGGCCTAGTCGCAAGGCTTCAGCCCCTCCAATGTCTACTACTACTACTACTAGACCTGTTTCATAGATTTTATAAGATCAATATGTTAGTACACCTTTTAGAGGAGAGTATTAATGATTGTTTTTACTGGCGTTGTTCCATCTTTTAAAGATTCTAATTTATAAAGCGACCTTTAACATTTTCTTCCCTTGGAAAAGTGTCCATAAATCCGCCGGAAAAAACCCATATTTTCATAAAAACGGTCGGGCAATAATGAAAAACGACGATTTTCCACTTTGGTCGTTTGATGTGGAACTCGAGAATGTGCCTAGAGGAGGGTGAAGAGACATTTTAGATTTAATTGGATTTTTCTCCTACGCTCAGTCCCAAGTAGCAAGAAAGATATTTTTAAAAAGAATTTCATCTTCATATTCCAAACCTGGATGGAAATATCGAATTTTTTATTTGTAGTGCAGGGAGGCTAAATTTTCATATTCCCTGCTTACCTGTTGAGCCCCCAATAAATAAGTCGACTAACCCCCATTTATCCCCTTTTTGCCCTATAGCCCTCAGCGACTCGTCCTTCTTTCCTGGCCCGGTAAATTATTTACACTTAAGGGCACTTTATCAACGTCAACGCTGGCTGTGGCACGCACTCAATTTTTTTCCTTTGCAGGCAAGACGAGGACAAGGTATTTTAGAATTTAAGGATTAAATAATTTAATCCTAAAAAATGGCTGCCACTTTGGAACTGACCCGATTAAAAATAGAATGTTGAGTGGTCGCAACGTAGGCCAGAAGTTGACACTTTTGGCAAGGGTCACCGGCAATGTAAATACACGCTCAAGTATTCAAGTTTCAGAGATTTTTTGGCAAAATCCAGTTTATTTACCCGTGATTCATTTGATTTCGGTTACTCATAGCGTCCAATGTTTTCCAGTCCGATTCAGCCAAACATGAGTGTTTTGAATTCGAGGTGGATAAATTACGTAAAACCTTAAGGCGAGTAAAAATGACTCCAATTAGACATACACTGAACGGAATAAGGCAATCCAGACATCAGGATGCATGCCAGGCATTTTTAGACCGTGACTCCAAAATTAGATGGCCCCCTCTACGTCCTTGAACGATATTTTTATTTAGTTTTCAAAATGGGGCTAAATCCGAAATAAGATGCCAACTTTTTGATTAAATGTTATGTTTGTTCAATTTTATGTTTGGTTTATAAATAACTGATAATGCTACGATTTAAGCAAACGTTTGCTCTCGAAAGTTCATTATGTGCGAGTGAAACATAGGATGAGCTGCTGTTTTATATACCAGTTGGTTCTTGGAGAGGATCCAAAGAATCTAGATTTGGCCAGTTTAAGTAAATCCATATGAAAGAATTGCTTAGAAATTGCCTGTGGAATTTTGAAGGAAAAAAGGCAAACAAATTTTTTCTCCAATAAATTTTTTAAATTTTCTCCAATAAAAAAACACAACGTTTTGACGCCCTTCTTCATGGCATTTTCAGTCAGTGAAGTATTGTGCATTTGAAAACGTCATCTAGTTGGCTGTGAAATGTCAAATTAAAGGATGAAAGAACAAAAGGCAATTTACTTTAATGATGTCATCCTTTTATGTCAAAAATTCATAACCATCTAGATGACGTTTTGTAATGAACACACCTATATTAGAATCAGGGGCAATAACTGGAAGGAAATAACTTAAACCACCTAAAAATGCATATTTTTATAGAAGTTCAGGTTA
This sequence comes from Taphrorychus bicolor, assembly GCA_951812265.1. Taxonomy (NCBI): domain Eukaryota; kingdom Metazoa; phylum Arthropoda; class Insecta; order Coleoptera; family Curculionidae; genus Taphrorychus; species Taphrorychus bicolor. The sequence continues at coordinate 22,031,058 of OX638303.1, forward strand.
GAAAAATAAGGCCAAAATTGGTTAAAAAATTAACCAAAGCTTATAACAACGCAATTTTGGTGTCTTTTGAAATATTTCGATTAGAATTAGGGCGAAAAATGGTTCAAAGCATGTAAAAGTGCAAATTTGGAGGCTATTGAAAAATTGTGTTTAGGATTAGAGCCATAGTCGTTAAAAATTACTCAAAACGTCTAAAAAATGCAAAAGTGGAAAAAATCAGGTTAGAATCAACGCTAAATCGGTCACCAATAACACACGTTGTCTAAAAATAAAAAAAATTATGTTTTTAGAGAAATCTAATTTTAGAACAAAATAAGGCAAATTTGATTTTAACTAGAGTTTGGAACTTATAATCTAACTTATAAAAATATATTTTATAAATTAGGGCCAAAATCGGTTAAAACTGTCTCGAAGCATTAAAAAGTGCAAATTTGAGTTTATGGAAAAATTCAATTTAGGATTAGGGATATAATCGTTTAAATATTACTCAAAAAATACAAAATTGGAAAGATTCAGGTTAGAATTAAGGCTAAATCAAAGTTACAAATAACCCACGTTGTCAAAAAATTAAAATTTGTTTATGTTTTTAGAGAATTCTAATTTTAGAACAAAATAAGGTAAATCTGATTCAAACATTCTAAATAGAGTTTGGAACTTATAAACTAACTTATAAAAATATTGTTTTGGGATCTCTTGAGAAGTTTCGATTAGAATTAGGGCCAAAATCGGTTAAAACTGTCTCAAAGCATTAAAAAATGCAAATTTGGAGGTTATGGAAAAAATCAGTTTAGGATTAGGGCCATAATCGTTTAAAAATTACTCAAAAAAATACGAAATTGGAAATATTCAGGTTACAATTAAGACTGATCATCTGAGCTTAGCGTCCTCTGATAACTAGTATGAACGTTTGAATAGCAAATGTAGGACAATAAAGCTACTTCACTTTTTAGAAATCGAACGTTTCGATCTGTAATTGAAGTCTTCCTCAGGGCTTTTTCAATCAGAGAAGCCTGTCTAACTAAATTTAATATAAATTAAAATTAAAATAAAATACTATATTGCACTTTCAGACAAAAGGACACAGGACAACAAGACAGCTTGAGGTCTCAACAAGCTGAGTCCTTCTCAAGCCGTCTTGTTGTCCTGTGGCCTTTTGCCCGAAAGGGCAATATATGTCCTTAGATGTACCAGTACCGATTTTCATGTCAGGCTTCTCTGATTGAAAAAGCCCTGAGGAAGACCTCAATGAAAGGTCGAAACGCTGGCGATTTCTAAAAAGTAAAGTAGCTTTATTATCCCACACCTGCTATTCCCACACTATTATTTTGATGTTTTTAAAGAAATTCAATTTTCAGAACAAATCCCAGAATCAGGCACAACTAATTCAAATATTCTAATTTGTGTTTTTGGTAAAATTAATTTTTGGATTATAATAAGTGAAACTTAGAGAGTTTCGGAATATTCTGGTTAGGTTTATCGCCAAAATGACTGGAAAAATAGATAGTAAAATTTTTAGGATTAGGATTAGGATTAACCTAATCCTAAAGGTTTAAGAATTAGACAAAACGTCTAGAATGGAAACTTTATTAAACCACATTATCTAAAAATGCCAATATCGATGTTTTTTAACAAATTCAATTTCGGGATAGTAAAGTGTTTTCGTAAAAAAAACCTCGTTTCAAGACATGAAAAAAAAACTTGTGTCTGAGATAAGTTAATGAAAAAATAAAAATCGTAATATTTTATGACATTTTCGACATTCAATTGTTTTTGTGAAGTCATCTCAAACCTACTATTTTAATTCAATGGCCTACTTGAGGTTTTTTTTAAAAGAACGCATAAATTATAATAATAAGTAATAAGGCAAAACTGATTTAAATCTTCTTGTTGCTTACAATACAAATAATTTTTGGACTAAAATAAGTGAAATTTTTTTTGTTGAAAAATTGCTCGAACGGTGTAAAACACATTTTTTTTTGCAAATTTAGGCAGAATTAAGGGATAAAATCATTTCAAAATTACGTGAAGCATCTAAAAAATGCAAGTTTGCACTTTTTTGGGAAAACTCTGGGAGGAAAAACTGGCTAGAAATGTTTAGGGTGCAAATTTGGAGTTTTTAGAAAAAAGCCTGAAACATTTTTCTTTTACAAGTAAAGTTAGGGTTAAGGATACAAGTCGTTGAGAAAAGACTTATAGCATGTAAAAATGCAAATTTGGACGTTTTGGCGAATTTCAGATTAGGCTTATGGTCCAATTTGTTTAAAAATTATAGCAAAAAGTGAAAAATAATAATTAGGTTTTTGAGAAAATCTGAGCTAGGACTATTGCCAAATTAGAATTTGTATCAAAAAGACAGGTTAGGATTAAGGCCAAACTCTTTAAAAATGACTCTAAGCATCTAAAAATACAATTTTAAAGTTTTTTTAGAAATTCATGTGAGTCGCCAAAAGCGTTTCAATTACAAAAAGCCTAAAAAAATGCTATCTTGGATCTTTTGGAGAATTTTGTTAGAATTAAGTGCTAAAGTTGGTTAAAAATGACTCAAAGCTTCTAAAAATGTAATTTTTGAGTTTCTTGAAAGGTTAGGTTAAAAATTAGGATCAAAATCGGTTAGAAATGTTTTAGAGAGAGTAAAAAATGCAAATTCTGAGTTTTGGAAAAAAGGTTGAAAAGAAAAATTAGTGTTTTTCGACAAAGTAACGTAAGGTTAGGGACACAAATCGTTAAAAATTACTCATGGAGTGCAAAAAAACGTTTGAGTATTTGGCGAAACTTGGTGAAAAAGTTTATAAAACTAATGCCAAAATCGTTAAAAAAAATTTTTAGCATCTAAAAATGCAAATTAGAATTTGTGGAAAAAAAAACAAGTTAAGATTAGGGCCAAAATCAGTTAAAAATAACTCAAAGCGACTAAAAACGTAAACTTGGAGCTTAAAACTTGGATATGTAGCTTCTAGAAACTAAAGTTATAAATAGAGTTAAAATCGGTTAAAATCATTATCTAAAAAGGAAATTTTTATGTTTGTAAACAAATTCAATTTTGAGACAAAATAAGGCAAAACTGTAATTGGTTGCTTTCGGAAAAAATATTTTTTGGAGCGAAATAAGTAAAGTTTGACTAATAACTCCTCGTAACGAAATTTTGGTATTTTTTGGGAAAGCCAGGTTAGAATTACAGTCAAAAAAAATCGTTAACTATTATCTACTCATAGCTTTTAAAAATACAAATTTGGAGTTTTTAAAAAAGTTCGTGTTAGAACTAGGTACAAAATCATTTAGAAATTATTTGAACTATGTAAAAACTAAATGTTTTCAGTTTTTTTTCTAAATTCAGTTTAAAATTAGCATCACAATCAGTTATTAATATTTTAAAAAGTGTAAAAGTGCAAGTTTGGGGTTTTTAGAGAAAGTAAAGCTAGAATTAGCAACACAAATTGTTGAAAAATTACTCATAGAATATAAAAGTACAAATTTGGAGTATTTGACAAAATTTATTTTATATATTTATCTTTACTCTATGCCCCAATTTGGTTAAAATTCACTGAAAACAATTGAAAATTAAAAAAAGTTTTTGGAAAAATTTGAGCTAGGACTAATTCCAAAATATATTAAAACTGACCTAAAGCCTCTAAAACTTAAATTAGATTTTGCTAAAAAAAAAATCAAGTTAGAGTTAGGAAGAAAATCCGTTAAAAGCTATTTAAAGCATCTAAAAATGCAAATTTAAAGTTTTTAGAGAAATTTTGGTTAAAGTTAGGCCCAAACGCGCACAAAAATGTAACCTTGTATTTGAAGAAATTCAGGTTAGGATTAGAGCTAAAATAAAAACTTCTTACGTTGTTTAAAAATGCAATTTTGACGTTTTATGAGAAATTCCATTTAAGGGCATAATGAGGCAAAACTGATGTAAATTCTTTTTGATTTTCGATTTCTTGTTGCTTTTAGTAAAAATAATTTCATTAAAAGTGCTTCAAACCGAAAATTTGGTGTTTTTCGAGAAAGTCAGATTAGAGTTATGACCAAAAACCATTGAAAAATTACTGTAAAAAAAACTAAAAAACAAGTCTGTGAAAATAGAAATTTGGAGTTTTTTAAATAACTCGAGTTAGAACTAAGAAAAAAATCGGTTAGAAATTATTTAAAGTGTGTAAAAATGTAAATTTTGGGTTTTCTGTGATAGAGTGGTTAGGGACACAAATCGTTGAAAAATGACTTATAGCGTTCAAAATTCAAATTGGGCGTATTTGGCGTAAATTCAAATTAGGCTTATGGTCAAAATTGTTTAAAAATAATAGAAAAAAATGAAAAATAAAAATTGAATTTTTGAGAATATTTGCGTTAAGACTATTGCCCAAATCAATTAAAAATGCATCTAAAAATACAAATTAGAATTTGTAGAACATAGATAAGTTAGGATCGAGGCCAAGGTCTATTAAAAATGACTCAAAGCATCTAAAAATACAAATTTAAAGTTTTTTTAGAAAGTCTTGTGATTACAAAGGCTAAAAGCGTTTAAAAATTACATAAAGCCTAAAAAATTGCAAACTTGGATCTTTTGAAGAATTTTCGGTTAGAATTAGGGCTAAAGTCGGTTAAAAACGATTCAAAGCTTCTAAAAATGCAATTTTTAAGTTTCTTGGAAAGTTAGGTTAATATTAGGGTCGAAATTGGTTAGAACTGTTTTTGAGAGAGTAAAAAATGGAAACTGGTTTTCAGAAGAAAGGGTCAAAATGGAAATTTGGTGTTTTTCGAGAAAGTAACGTAAAGATAGAGATACAAATCATTGAAAAATACAAATATCGAGTAACTGACAAAATTCATATATTCATGGTTAGGCTATGCCCAAATTTGGTTAAAAATCACTGAAAAAAATTGAAGTTATTGGAAAAACTCGAGCTAGGACTATTGCCAAAATTCTTTAAAACTGACCTAAAGCCTCTAAAATTTAAATTGAAATTTGCGGACAAAAATCAGGTTAGAATTAGGGAGAAAATCAGTTAAAAGTTATTTAAAGCATCTGAATATGAGGAGAGAAAGGCGAGTTAGAGTTAGAAACACAAATTGTTGAGAAAAATGACTCATAGAATGTAAAAGTACAAATTTGGAATGTTTGGCAAAATTTATTTTATTATATATTATTATTTATTATATATATCTTAGACTATGCCCAAATTTGGTTAAAAATTACTGAAAACAATTGAAAATTAAAAGTTAAAGTTTTTGAGCTAGGACTAATGCCAAAATGTATTAAAATTGACCTAAAGCCTCTAAAACTTAAATTAGAATTTGCGGGCAAAAATCAGATTAGAATTACGGAGAAAATCAGTTAAAAATTATTTAATTGCATCTAAAAATGCAAATTTAAAGTTTTTAGAGAAATTTTGATTAAAATTAGAGCCAAACGCTTACAAAAATTACACGAAACGTTTAAAAATGTAAACTTGGGTGAAAGAAATTCGGGCTAGGATTAGGGCTAAAAGTTGTGACGTTTTTAGAGAAATTCTATTTAAGGGCATAATGACGCAAAACTGGTGTAAATTTTCTTGTTGCTTCTAGTAAAAACAATTTGATTAAAAATGAAAAAATTAATTTGATTAAAAATCAAAAGTTTGGTGTTTTTCGGAAAGTCAGATTAGAGTTATGGCAAAAATTCGTGTACTAATTACTCTAAAAAACGAAAAAAAAAAACCTGTCAAAATTCAAATTTAGAGTTTTTCGAAGAGTTAGAATTAGAACTAGGAAAAAATCGGTTAGAAATTATTTAAAGTGTGTAAAAATGCAAATTTTTGGAAATATTTAATTTAAAATTAGGGTCGAAATTGTTTAGAAATGTTTTAAAGAGTGTAAAAATTCAAATTTGAGGTTTTCTGAAATAGACCGATTAGGGACACAAATCGTTGAAAAATTACTTATAGCGGATAAAAATTCAAATTTTGAGTATTTGGCGCAAATACAGGTTAGGCTTATGGTCGAAATTGTTTAAAAATTATAGAAAAATGTTAAAAATAAATATTAAATTTTTGAGAAAATTTGAGTTAGGACTATTGCGAAAATCGATTAAATATGATTTAAAGCGTCTAAAAATGCAAATTAGAATTTGTCTGAAAAAGACAGGTTAGGATTAATGCCAAAGTCTATTAAAGATTACTCAAAGCTTCTAAAAATACAAATTTAATTTTTTTTTTAGACATTCATGTGAGCACTGGGGCCAAAAGCGTTTAAAAATTTCATAAAGTCTAAAAAAAATGCAAACTTGGATCTTTTGGAGAATTTTAGGTTAGGATTAGGGCTAAAGTCGGTGAAAAATTACTGAAAACTTCTAAAAATGCAATTTTTAAGTTTCTTGAAAAGTCAGCTTAAAATTAGGGTCAAAATTGATTAGAAATGTTTTAGAGAGAGTAAACATGCAAAATGAAAATGTTGTGTTTTTCGAGAAAGTAACGAAAGGTTAGAGACAAAAATCGTCGAAAATAACTTTGACGAAATTTGGCTAAATTTGGTTAAACAGTTTAAAGAGTTGATTAAAACTAATGCCAAAATCGTTAGAAAATTTTTATAGCATTTAAAAATGCAAATTAGAATTTGTGGAAGAAAACAGGTTAAGATTAGAACCAAAATCGGTAAAAAATAACTCAAAGCGACAAAAGATGTAAACTTGGAGCTTGAAATTTGGATACGTAACTTCTAGAGACTCGGGTTAGAATTAGGGTTAAAATCAATTAAAACCGGCCCACATTTCCTCAAAATTTTATGTTTGTAAACAAATTCAATTTTGAGGCAAAATAAGGCAAAACTGATTTAAATATTCTAATTGGTTGCTTTCAGCAAAAAAACACAAATCGTTGAACTCATAGAATGTAAAAGTACAAATTAGGAGTATTCGGAAAAATTTATTTTATTGTATATTTATGGTTAGGTTATGCCAAAATTTGATTAAAAATCACTGAAAAAAATATAAGTTATTGGAAAAATTCGAGCTCGGACTATTGCCAAAATTCATTAAAACTGACCTAAAGCCTCAAAAACTTAAATTGGAATTTGCGGAAGAAAATTAGGTTAGAATTAAGAGAGATTAAGAGAAATTAAGAGAAAATAAGTTAAAAATGATTTAAAGCATAAAAATGCAAATTTAAAGTTTCTAGAGAATTTTGGTTAAGATTAGGGCCAAACGCGTACAAAAATTACACGAGACGTCCAAAAATGGAAACTTGGATAGTAGAAATTCGGGTTAGGATTAGGGCTAAAATAAAAATGCCTCCCGTTGTTTAAAGATGCAAATTTTGACGTTTTTGGAGAAATTCTCTTTAAGGGCGTAATGAGGCAAAACTGACGTAATTTTTTTTTTGTTGCTTTTAGTAAAAATACTTTATTTAAAAATGCCTCAAAACAAACTATTCGTGTATTTTGAGAAAGTTAGATTAGAGTTATGGCCAAGAATCTTGAAAAATTACTTTAAAAAACTAAAAAGAGCCTGTGAAAATACAAATTTGGAGTTTTTGAAATAACTCGAGTTGGAACTAGGAAAGAAATATGTTAGAAATTATTTAAAGTGTATAAAAATGCAAATTTTTGGAAACCTTTAGTGTAAAATTAGGGTCAAAATCGAGGTCAAAATCGTTTAGAAATACTTTAAAGAGGGTAAAAATGCAAATTTTTGGTAGACAGGTTAGGGACACAAATCGTTTAAAAATGACTTATAGCGGGTAAAAATTTAAATTTATAGTACTTGGCGTAAATTCAGATTAGGTTTATGATCAAAATTGTTTAAAAATAGTAAAAAAAAAATAAATTTTGAGAAAATTTGAGTAAGGACTATTGCCAAAATCGATTAAAAATGATTTAAAGCGTCTAAAAATGCAAACTAGAATTTGTAGAAAATAGGTAGGGTAGGATTAAGGCCAAAGTCTATTAAAAATGCAAATTAGTATATGTAGTAATAATGATTCAAAGCCTCTAAAAGTACAAAGTAACATTTTTTTAGAAACTCAGGTGAGTACAAGGGCCAAAAGCGTTTAAAAATTACATCACGTTAAAATTACATCAGGTCAATTAGAAATGTTTTAGAGAGAGTAAAAATGCAAATTCAGGGTTATGAATTTGCATTTTTACGCGCTTCGGAACACGCTTTTACACGCTCCGTTTGAAACGCTTCAAAATGAAAATTTGGTGTTTTTCGAGAAGGTAACGAAAGGTTAGATACACAAATGGTTGAGCGTGCAAAAATACAACTTTTGACTATTTGGCGAAATTTGGCTAAATTTAATTAAAAAGTTTATAGAGTTAAATCGTTGAAAAAATGTTATAGCATCTGAAAATGCAAATTAGAATTTGTGGAAAAAACAGGTTAAGATTAGAACCAAAATCGGTAAACAATAATTCAGAGCGACAAAAAATGTAAACTTGGATATGTAGCTTTTAGAAACTCGGGTTAGAATTAGAGTTAAAATCAGTTAAAACCGGCCCACATTGTCTAAAAACGAAAATTTTATGTTCGTAAACAAATTCAATTTTGAGACAAAATAAGGCAAAACTGATTTAAATATTTTAATTGGTTGCTTTCACCAAAAATACGAGGTGTTCATTATAAAACTTTATCTAGTTGGCTGTGAAATGTCAAAAGAAAAGGATGGAGAAACAAAAGTCCATTTACTTAAAACCAGGTTAGAGTTACGGTCAAAAAACTTTTAACAATTACTCATAACATTTAAAAATACAAATTTGGAGTTTTCATAAAAGTTCGTGTTAGAACTAGGTACAAAATTATTTAGAAATTATTTGAACTGTGTAAAAACTAAATGTTTTCAGTTTTTTTTTAATTCAGTTTAAAATTAGCATCACAATCAGTTATTAATATTTTAAAAAGTGTAAAAGTGCAAGTTTGGGGTTTTTAGAGAAAGTAAAGCTAGAGTTAGCAACACAAATTGTTGAAAAATTACTCATAGAATATAAAAGTACTAATTTGGAGTATTAGGCAAAATTTATTTTATTATATATTTATCTTTAGACTATACCCAAATTTGGTTAAAATTGACTGAAAATTAAAAGTTGACATTTTTGGCAAAATTTGAGTTAGGACTATTGCCAAAAATTAATTAAACCTAAAGCCTCTAAAACTTAAATTGTAAATTACGGTCAAAAAATCAGGTTAGAATTAGGAAGAAAATCTGTTAAAAATTATTTAAAGCATCTAAAAATGCAAATTTAAAGTTTTTAAAGAAATTTTGGTTAAAATTAGGTCCGAACGCTTACAAAAATTACACGAAACGTTTAAAAATGTAAACTTGTGTGAAAGAAATTCGGCTTAGGATTAAGGCTACAATAAAAACGACTCACGTGTGTTTAAAAATGCAAGTTTTGACGTTTTTAGAGAAATTTTATTTAAGGGCATAACGACGCAAAACTGGTGTAAAATTTCTTGTCGCTTTTAGAAAAAATAATTTGATTAAAATGCCTCAAAACGAAAATTTTGTGTTTTTCGAGAAAGTCAGATTAGAGTTATGGCCAAGAATCGTTGAAAAATTAGTGTAAAAAACTAAAAAAAAAGCCCGTGAGAATACAAATTTGGAGTTTTTGAAATAACTCGAGTTAGAACTAGGAAAAAAACTAGGTTAGGAATATTTAAAGGAAATTTTTTAAGGTAAAATTAGGGTCAAGATCGTTTAGAAATGTTTGAAAGGGTGTAAAAATGCAAATTTAGGGTTTTCTGAGCTGGACAGGTTGGGGACACAAATTATTGAAAAATGACTTATAGCGGGCAAAAGTCAAATATATGGAGTATTTGGCGTAAATTATGATTAGGTTTATGTCCGAATTTGGTAAAAATTAGTGAAAAAAAAATGGAAATATAATTTCAAATTTTTGGAAAAACTCTAGTTAACACTAATTTTTAAATTTATTAAAACTGAGTTATAGGGTTTAAAAAATGCAAATTGGAATACGTGCAAAAAAATAAATTAGTTCAAGTCCCTTGAAGCCGATATTTTGATGATTTGATAAACAACTATAAGTAATTTTGACTTGACAAATGGACATTCGTTATAAGATCACAAGAAGTCAGATTTTTACTAAATTGCTTACAAAATACTTTTAAGCCAGATTAACTGTTTTTGAATTATTAACGAAATTTTTAAATTACTTTTATTATTACAGTCTCAGACAACACAAATGTTTTTTATTATTTTTTTAGCAAATCTTTGCAATGTCACAAAAAGCCATATTTGATTAGTTTCTTAAAAAAAAACTCTTACAATCATTTTAAGAATTTTTGGTGTCAAAAAGTCACAAACAATGAATATTAAAGTTCTTTTCTTGTAGGAGCTTAGAGAGTCGCAAGAAGAGCTTTCAAAGGTAGATTTCTTTAAATTTTTAACACATATTTTAACATTTAGTTATTTAATTTATATACAAAGTGTTACTTAATGGTATGTCGTAAATATCATGGCGCATTCCTGATCTAAACTCAAACAGAAAAGTTCATATAAAGTTATGTTCTAGAGACTCCGGTTTTCAAGATAGCGGTTATTAAAATGTTTTAAAAAATATTGTTTTTTTTTTTTATTAAAATCTCTAAGATCCATTGGCGTTCAGTCACAGACACACATATTGACAAAAAAAAATGTACGCTACTGATTTTTTTCAAAGTTTTGTAATTTTGTTTGGATGAGCCAAAAATACGAAAATAACAAAAAACGACGATTCTTAGAAAATTAAAAGAAAACTGAATGCGTTTATAAAGCTTCAACATTTGTCTATTTAGGGACAAGTGTTATGCTAATAATTTTTGATACTCATTAAAGCAGATTGCAGCTAAGTTGTGCCTTAAGTGAAAAGAAGAAACAAGGTTATTTGTTAATTCAGTTAATACTAATTAATTAAAACAGGTATGTTCTATTTAGAATAAAAGGGTTAGTGGTCATGTAAACGGAGTTCAGTTCATTTCTGGAAAGACCCAGCTGGTTACATTTCTTGCGAAATGTGGCAGATTTGTTGTTATTCTTCTCGGTAATTTACCACCGAAATTGCAGCCAGATACTTACATATTATTAGGAACTCGAACTATTAGTTTTAGAAGCATGCAAATCATTGTTAAGGCGAAAACACCAAATTCGGGTTACTGGCAGAAAGGAGCAAATTTCATCGTCCAGACAGACAGAAACTATTCCCGGTTCGACGCTCAAAAGCGAAAGAGAAAACGGTTCAAAAACGAAACAAAAAAAAAAGTTAAAATCGAGTGAGAACTATGTGGATAAGCCGGGAGAGGCATGCATTTTTGGTTTCGGGTACTATTTTAGGAGCGGTCGCCTGCCTTTGTGAAATCGCGGCATCGGGACGCGTCGCGGCGCCTCCCACTATCCAGAGTGCGAGAGCCGCGGCATGTCTTATTTTGGGCGACGCCTGCGACTGCGTCGCCCCATCGGCCAAGCCATACATGGATGGTACCGGCTATTTTCGGGAACTACCACCAATCATCGGCGTACGAGATAAAGGCCCTTTACTCCAAAATTTAAACTACATTTTACAATAAGAAATGGTATTTGTCCAATGTAATTACAGAAAACGCTTACTTTACTGGCTTAATCTAATATACATATTTAGTTGAGATTATAACTACCTATTTACCATTTGAATGGTTAATTGTAACCCAATAAGGCGGTAAAATAATGTTGTTTATCGCATTGTTGTAAACATTTATATAATGGGTGGAAAAAAGTAGCGTACGCCACTGAAGACTGCGTGACAAAAATTCCTGACTATCCATGTTTTCTAGGATTAAGGCTGGAGCAGATGTAAAAATTTATGTACTGTAAATTGCTACTTTCAACCAGTATTATTCTAGGCTACTGGTCATTATCCATTCGTCCAGCCCATTTTTTGCTTTGGTACTAGTGTTAGGTACTAGCGACAGACATTCAATCAAGTTTTTAAGCTAATCGTTCTCGTAGTTTTTAGTACAATTAGAAATTAGCGCCTAAATGGTTCCTAATGAGCTAAATTGGGCTATTAAGTTGCAACTGTTTTTTTCTTGAGCGAAGGGGGGGGGGGGGATACCTTATGAATGGAGAGCATCCCTTCTCTTTTAGCTCGATTACTACATCCATAGGTCGAAAATGAAACTGTGTGGCCATGATTTTTGTTTAGCAGATGGACATTTTATACATGAAAATTTGAACGTTGGATATTCATTTCCGAGGTTGTTCATTTAACGAAATGTAGCGTGATAGTTATCTTTGAAACTGTTCTGTTCTTTAGCAGAAACTGCCTTTCCCGAAGAAAATTGTCTGTCCTTAGAATTGTTTTCTCACAGAAATTGCTCTCGTAAAGAAATGTGTACTCCTCTAATCTATTCTTCAACAGAAACTGAACACTGAAGCAATTTGTTCTTCATTAGAAAACGGTTCTGCTGAAAAAACGAACCACTTGAAACAATGTAAGGTTCCTTAAAACGGCGTTCTCGTAGAAACTTCGCTCCCGAAGACATTTGTTCTGCTCTAAGGGTGTTCTCCCAAGAAAATTGGCTTAAACAAGAAGTTATTCTCTAGCAGAAGATACCCTTCCGACGAAATTTGTTCTTCGGGAGGTGATTCTTCAGATTTAAGAAGATATTTGATCTCTTTTTTAGTTGTACGTGTCGAAACTACTCTTACAAAACAACTTATTTATTCTTAAAAAAATGTTTGCCACATGAACTGGTTCTGAGAAGATTTTTCTTCCTCCTTCCTCGTACAAATATTTTTGAATGGGTTTTTAAGCAGAAACTACCCGTTCGAATAAATTTGATCTCCCTTAAAAATGTCATCCCGCAACAATTTTTTTTTATTTTGCAAAACTTATCCTGAAAAGAAAATTGTATATATTCGATTCTCTTCTTCAGATGATACTGCCCTCCCAAAGAAATTTGTTCTGCCAGAGAAAAATTGTGCGAAAAACAGTGTTTTCGCAGATATAGCCCGCACAGAAAAATTTGTTTTCCTTTCAACTGTTGTTCAGCAGAAAATGCCCTCTCGGCTAAAACTGTTGTCTTTTAAAACTGTTCCTTCGCAGAAACTGACCTTACCAAGAGATTTAGTTTTCATTGACTTTATTGTACCACAGAAACTGCTCTCACAAAGAAATACGTTCTTTTTTAACACTGTTCTCCCACAGAGACTGCCCTTCCACACATTTTTGAATATTTTAAATGTTCTAAAGAAACTGCCTGCACCAAGTAGTTTGATTTAAATGAAACATTTATTAAGCACAACTCCTTGCAAAGCAACTTTTTCTTCCACTTACGACTCTTCTCCTGCATGAACAGCCCAACCGAGGAAATTTTTAAAAAATAATAAAATATTCAATTAATTTGGTATTTACAGCGCAGGCCGAATCTTGAAAAGAATAATACAGTCGAAACGTTGGGATTTTCTACAGAAATTAAAGAGTATTTTTTCATATCCAAGCTGATATTCTTGGTTGTAAGATTTAATATATTTTAAACAACAAGGCACAATATTAGCGAACAAAAATCAATATTAGCGAAACTGAGGTCGAAACGTTGGCACTTGTGCTTGATAAAGATTACTTTTTGCTATTTAGGGGAAATATATTCGTAGCCCTAAGATTTAATGCCATTTGCAAAGCATGGAAAATCTTTAAAAAAAATTACAGTCGAAACGTTGTTTTCTACAGAAGATAAAAAGCACTTTTTTATAGCCAAGAGAGAGAGAGTGGATCTAAGATTTAATGTTATTTGTACAGTTTGGCAAATCTTAAAATGAATTCAATATAGTCGAATTTCCACCGAAGGTGGAAACCTTGGCATTTTCATCAGAATGTAAAGATTACTTTTTCATAGCCAGAGAAGAGGTAATCTTAGCCCTAGTTTTCAACACAGTCCAAACGCTGAGGTTTTTAGCAAAAGATAAAAAGTACTTTTTATAGCTAGGGGACAGCTGATGTTCTTGATCCTAAGATTTAAGGTTTTTGGTCAGCAAGGCAAATTTAAAAAAAAATCAATATTACCGAAAACGGTTTGGACCGAAGGTCCAAACATTGGCATTTTCATCAGAAAGTAAAGATTACTTTTTCATAGCCAGGGAAGAGATTATCTTAGCCCAAAGATTTAATGAAAAAACATCAAAACATCCTTAAGCTTACAAAAAAACGAGAGGTAACTATTTTAATGGGAGACTTCAATGCCAAGATTGGAGAGGGCCGCTGTGGAGAGTATGTTGGCCAATTTGGATTGGGGAGAGGAACGAACGAGGAGATCGAATAGAAATTAGTAGTCACTAACACATTGTTCAAACTCCCGAAAAGAACGCTATACACGTGGATAGCACCGGGCGACAACACAGAGCGAATAATTAGAAATCAAATTAACTACAACCTTGTTAACAAGAGATTCCGGAATAGCATAAAATATACTCAGAAAACATACCCAGAAACAGACGTCGGAAGTGACCACAACCCCCATAGTAATGAATATGTATTGAGGTTAAAGAGGAGACAGTCCCAAGCACAAAACACCAGTTTGAATGTCCGAAGTAAACCAAAAGTCCGACTGTTGTAACTAATAATGTAAATAACAGACCCCATAACCTGCAGGAAGAAAATGTTGGTGGTCGGGGTGAAGAGGCAAAGTGGACCAAAATTAAAGAAGTAACATTAACAACACAACAAGAAAGCATTGGTAAGGGCAAGAACAGAACTAGGCACTGATGGATGACAGAGGAAATTTTGGCACTGATGGAAGAAAGAAGGAGATACAAAGGCAGGGATAACACCAAGTACAAGGAGATACAGAATACAATTAGAAGTAAAATAAGAATAACAAAAGAGATCTGGATGACTGAAATGTGCAAGGAAATTGGAGAATTAGAAGAGAAGTACGACATTTTCGGCCTACATAAAAAAATAAAAGAAGTCACCGGTGTGGTGAGAAAGAAGAAAACTGGTACACTGAAAGATGTAAAGGGCGCACTGGTTGGTGACTTCGATGCCACACTGAGACTATGGCAGCAATATATAACTCAACTGTTGATGACCAAAAAACGGTGACATATGACGTAACTATATCAGAGAGAGCTTCAGAAATAGCGAAGGAAGAAGTAGAGTGTGCCATCAAAACCTCAAAATCCGTTAATACAGTAGGGCCAGGTGAGGAGCATTGTGAGGTGTTGAAACTGCTGGATGAACGTTCAATCAGTGTCCTAGTGGATCAATAGCATTTATGCATCAGGAGTAATTGCCAGAGAATGGCTGCTTTCCACCTTTGTTCCTATCCCGAAAAATCACAGGCTAATAAATTTGATAAGTCAGGTTCTGAAGATCTTTATAAAAATTATACATACTAGAATCAGAAACCTCAGATACACAATTTGGATTCCACAACGGAATGGGTACGAGAGAGGCCATCCTTGCTTTGAATGTCTTGTCTCAGAGATGCCTAGATGTAAACCAAGACCTATACATATGCTTCATAGATTATAGTAAGGCATTCGACAATGTCAAGCATGAAAAGCTTCTGGATATACTCCAAGGACTTAACATTGATTACCACGATGTCCGAATAATATCAAGTCTCTACTGGGGACAAAATTCTAGAGTGAAATATGACAAAGCTTTGACAGAACAAATTAATATTCGGAAGGGAGTAAGACAGGGGTGTTCTCTCTCCGATGCTATTTAATATTTAATCAGAGTTTGTTTTTCTGCAGGCATTGGAAGAGGAGCTGGCGGGTATGGCAATCAATGGTAGAACTGTCAACAACATCAGGTACGCCAACGATACCGCTGTAATAGCAAGCTGTCTCAAAGATCTGCAGAGACTGGTAGACAAATTAACATTAGTTAGCGCACATTATGGGCTAAATATTATTATCAATAAAACAAAAATGCTAATAATATCCAAAAGGAACATCAGTGGTCAGCTAACTATGCGCAATAAGACGGTTGAGCAAGACCATCACTTGCTTCATATTTTGTGTCTTGCTTTATCATAGTTCCTAGGTATTTACTATGATAAATGAAAATGTTGCACACAAACAAGAAACCTTGTCAAGAATTGAGGCGAGCGCGAGGACAACATTTATGAAACTGAGAAGACTGCTGACAGCCCGAGATCTATCTTTCACTTTGAGAGTGAGAATGGTCCAGTGTTACGTAGTCTTGAAGAATGGACACTGAACAAGGAAACATCGAAGAGACTGGAAACGTTTGAGTGGTGGGTGCACCGCCGAATGTTAAAGATCTCCTGGATAGACCGCATTACGAACGAACAAGTTCTGGAAAGAATGGAGAAGGAAATGGAATTTTTTTTCTTTCACAATTAAGAGAAGAAAACTAGAGTTTCTTGGGCACGTTATGCGTAATTCAAGATATGAAATTCTGCAGCTCATCATGCAGGGAAAGATCGTGGGACGCAGAAGCGTCGGTCGACGTAGAATTTCCTGGCTACGTAACCTGCGAGACTGGTTTGACCTCTCATCTGTCGAACTATTTCGGACAGCTGCCTCTAAAGTTAGAATAGCCATGATGATCAGCCAGCTCCGAAGAAGAGGCTGAGATCAAAAAGAAGACTTAATGCCATTTACAAAGGCAAGAGAATCTAAAAAAAATTCAATACAGTCGAAACGTTGTTTTCTGCAGAAGATAAAGAGCAGCTTCTTATAGCCAAGAGACAGCAGATTTAAGATTTAATGTTATTTGTATAGTAAGGAAAGTCTTAAAAAGAAATCAATATACTGGTTTGGAGCGGAGGTGGAAACGTTGGCATTTTCATCAGAAGATAAAGATAACTTTTTCATAGCCACGGAAATGATAATCATAGCCCTAACATTTAAGCAATTTGCAAAGCAGGGAGAATAAAAAAAATCAATACAGTCGAAACGTTGGGGCTTTCAGCAGAAGATAACTTTCTCTAAGAGTATATTTTCATACCCAGGGGACAGCTGATATTCTTGGTCCTAGGATTTAATGGTTCTTGGACATCAAAGCTAAACTTAAAAAAAAATCAATATAGTCGGAACCGAGGTCAAACCGTTGGCATTTTCAGCGGAAGGTAAAGGTTGCTTTTTGATAGGCAGAGGACAGATGCTTGGCCTTAAGATTTAATGCCATTTGCAAAGCAGGCCGAACGTTAAAAAAATGTTGATGTAGTCGAAGCGACGGATTTCTGCATCAGAAGATAGAGAGAACTTGTTGATACCTAAGAGTCGTTGGTCCAAAGATTTAAAGTTATTAGCATTGCAAGCCAACAAGGTAAAAAGTACTGTTTTATAGCCACGGGAGTGCTGATATTCTTGGTCTCTAAAATTTAAAGTTTTTTGGAAAGCAGACAAATCTCAAAAAAAAAATTACGATGTAGTTGAAACCGAGGTCAAAATGTTGACATTTTCATCAGAAGATGAAAAGTACTTTTTTATAGCCAAGGACAGCTGTTATTCTTGTTCCGAAGATTTAATGTTTTTTTGGAGAGCAAGACAAATCTTCAAAAATATTCAATATAGTCGAAACGTTGGCATTTTCAGCATAAGATAAAGGATAATTTTTTGAGAAGCAGGGGGCCGATGCTTGGTACTAAGATTTAGTGATATTGCAGAGCAGGCCTAACTTTAAATAATTTTAATCTAGACGAAACGTTGCCCCAGTAGCATTGTATAACCAAATAGCATAAATGGCCAAAAGTTCGTCATAAAGTAGTAAAAAAAGCAAGGATTTGGTTATTATTGGGCCATTTATGTAAGATAAATTGTGGTCAAAAAAATTAGTCATAAAATCTCATCTATTGCCAAGATTTGGTCATAAAGTAGCATTTTTTCTTGATGGCAAAAATTTGGCAAAATTTTGATAAACATTACATTTTTTTGCCTGGTTAAAATTGCCGAATATTTACTGGATAAAACGTCTACTTTATTGCAGTAAATTTGTGGCTTTTTTAAGCAGAAATATAGCTAAAACTTGTGCATAAAGCAGCAACTTTAACAATACCCAAACGCAAAAACTTATTAACCTTAAACAAAATCGAATTCTACTCCAGCAACTCCAGAAACTGTTATCATTCTTCTGTAACTACCATCAACATGGGTAAGAAGAAGTACCTATAAATATCTAGATATACCGATAAATACCTAGAATAAATAGATATACCTATACAAATACCGATTTGTAAAATTCCACTAACATTTTACAAATCGATTAACCCAAATGTTTTTTTGGCCATTATTATCACGTCAATTTATTAGTGAGAGATTTCTTTTATATCCTTATTATGCTAGGTATTTCATTTACCTAAGTCTATGATCTACTACGGAATTGGTAATAAATAAAACTGGAAGTTTAAGACTCAAAAAGCAAAAACTAAAATAATTATTTTGCTTTGATATTTATTATTTACGTTATAATGCAAAGTTTTTGTAACAACAAAAACATTCAAAGACCTGGCAGCATGTGACTTTACATTTTTCTTCGTTGAGAGCCGTCGTAGCTATTTTTTTTTGGCCACTGATTAGTTTTTATGACGGAACGATCGCTCCTAGCCTCTTGACGATCGTTGTAGCCTCGATAAATATCTGCAATAACCGGGTGTCCATTACTAAAGACTGTTAAACATTTGTAAAATAATAAATTATATGCATGCAACTATTGAATTATATCATAATTTTAGCGTTAATTAACATAAAAGCATTTTCATACATTGAGTCGTCAAAACGCGTTTAGTAGAGAAAGTAAAAAATCAGAAAATTTAATTTAACATCAATTATTTTTTATTATTAGTGTAAATGATAGGTTGCAAAATAATTAAAAATACCCTGGCGCATTAATTTTTATCAACTATCTCCTCTAAATTTACAGTAAACTTGTCTTGCCACTAAAATTTTAGTCCATTATTTGCGACAACTTGCTGTAAAATCTGCAATCAAACTATTGAGAGTATATCCACACAAAACAATCAGTCATGTCGACATTTTGAATCTCCATGCACAGTTCGTTTGCTACATATCAAAATGTAGGAACATTTTTAGTCAGAAAAGCCATTTGTTATCACCCAAATTTTAGCTATTAAATCTATAAAATCTAGCATTTTTTGCTGAAATATAACCAAAATACTGTCCTAAATATTGGTCAGAAAAGCCGAGTAATGACGAAATAAAAGTTCCCCATTTTCGCCAAGGTGTCGTAATAATTTCGTACTAAATTGTCTTTTTTAGCAGCTTTTTTAACCAAATGGTCACCGAATTTAGCAAGGATTACAGAGCAATTGCCAAATTATGGCTTAGAATGCTACTTGGGTGGAGTTTTTCAGCAGATTTAAGGTTATTAGCGCAGTGTAGCAAGCTCTGGAGGGGTCAGGAAATGCCTTTTGGTCCTTACCCAAATAGAAGACAGATTCGAACCTGCACCTCCTTGTGATAGAAGGCGGGTAGGCAACGCAGGTATTGACCGAATGATCGCCGGTATAAGCGATTCCCTTTTATTGGCCAACAGCTTCGGGTGGAAGAGCTAATAAAAGTAGGGCACTTCATTGTCCTGGGGCTAAGAAATTGGCCTCGAAGGCGGAAGAACTATCGTATTAGTCAAAGGCATTGAAATATGAAGGCAAGGAGGAACCACTACATTAAAGATCCTGCTGGATACCTTAGCATGAACAATACCAAACGGCCCCAAGTCCCCGGCATTCCTTTAATGGAACCGGGGTGCTAAGAATCCCCGGGAGGAGAAATAAACAAACAGATAAATTATTTAAGATATATATGAAAGCAGGTCGCCTACACAATTTAATACAAAAAATGCGCAGACCTAATATCGATATCATGGGTCTTTGCGAGGTCAGATGGACAGAGTCTGCATTCCTGAATCATTCTACTCAGGTAAGAATGGCGTGGCCATCGCCCTCAAAGACAGCTTGTCCAAAACCATTAAGAATTTTGTCCCCATACGTGACAGAATAATGCTGCTGCAGATAAGCACAAAACCAGTGGGATTGAATTTGATCCAAATATACCCCCCAACTACGGAGAGTCCCGATTGTGAATTTGATGGATTCTACCAACAGACCACAGAGGCACTGAAATATACTAAAAAACATGAAATATCACTAAATTTAGGAGACTTCAACGCCAAAGTTGGTAATGCAATGACTGATGGCGTCACCGGAAAATATGGACAGGGCGATAGGAATGACAGAGAATCACGTCTCATCGAGTTTTGCTAGGAAAACGAGTTCGTTATAATGAACACTTGCTTCCAACTTCCAAAACGTCGATTATACCATACATGGATATCACCAAAAGATGACAAATTGACTTTATGTTGCTTAATAATCGTTTCAAGAACTGGATAACATTAGTTAAAACTTACCCCGGAGCAGACATGAACTCCGATCATAATCCGCTCGTCGCAAAGTTAAGATTAAGACTAAAAAGGAGGAAGGTCATAGACAAGACCCATACTTTAGATACGCAACTACTAAAGTAACCGACAATTGAAGAGATCTTAGCCCAATAAATCAATAATACCAGAGAACACTGATAAGGCCTGGAATGTACTCAAAATTCCACTACTAGAATGCATAACAACTCTCCGGCAACGAACACCACAAGCCAAACAAGAGTGGATGACGGCCGAAATTCTGGGACTGATGGAGCAAAGACGACAGTGCAAAAACAGAAACATCCAAAAGTATAAGGAAATTCATCGAAAAATAAGAGAGGCTAAAGAGATATGGCTACAGGAATCCTGCCACAAAATAGAACATTTACAGGAAACCCTCGATGATTTAAACCTTCAAAAGGAACTCAAAAAAGCTGCTGGCAAATGCAAGAAAAGACATATAAATTCATTAAATACTTCGGATGGGAAACATACTTCTGAATCCAGTGTGCTCTGTCGTCTATGGAGAGACTATATTAAGGATATGTTTAAAACGCCTAACGGAAATATCTGCGGCACCTCATTCCATACTGAAAGCAGAAGTAGAGAGACCCATTAAGGTAACTAAATCAAATAAAGCCCCTGGTCCGGATGAAATTCTTGCAGACGTAATCAAGCTTCTGGATGAAAGTAGCTTACAGAAACTGACAGAGTTCTTTAACATTATATATCTATCCGGCCAGATATCAAATGATTGGCTCTAGTCCGCATTTGTCCCCCTCCTCAAAAAGAGCAAACCAAGCACATGCGAAGAGTATAGACTAATATCCCTAATGAGGGATATTAGAGCGAGCAAGCTAAATCTTTACAAAAAGTCAATATAGTTGCAACTGAACTCGAAACGTTGACATTTTCATCAGAAAATAAAAAGTACTTTTTTCTAGCCAACATAAGCTGATATTCTTGTTCCTAAGATTTATTGTTTTTTGCAGAGCAAGGCAAATCTTAAAAAAATATTGAATATAATCGAAACCGAGGTCGAAACGTTGGCATTTTCAGCAGAAGGTGAAAATTACATTTTGATAGATAGGAAACAGATGCCATGGCAAAGGAGGCTGAACCTTAAAAAAATTTAATGTAGTCGAAACGTTGGGGTTCTTCAGCAGAAGATAGATAGTGCCTTTTGATAACTAAGACGTAGATATTCTTGTTCCTAAGGTTTAAGGTTATTAGCGCAGCAAGCCAAACCTTTACAAAAAGTCAATATAGTTGCAACTGAGGTCGAAACGTTGACATTTTCACCAGAATATAAAAAGTACTTTTTTATAGCCTGGGATAGCTGATATTCTTGGTCCCAAGATTTAATGTTCTGTGGAGCACAAAGCAAATCTTTAAAAATATTGAATATAGTCGAAACCGTGGTCGAAACGTTGGCATTTTCAGCAGATGATGAAGAATACATTTTGTTAGGCAGCGGACAGATGCTTGACACTAAGATTTAATGCCATTTGCAAAGCAGGCCAAATTTTAAAAAAAAATGTTAATGCAATCGAAACGTTGGAGTTCTTTAGCAGAAGATAGAGAGTGCTCTTTGATATATAACAGGTAGATATTTTTGGTCCTAAGGTTTAAAATTATTAGCACAGCAAACCAAATCTTAAAAAAGTAATATCAATATAGTCGAAACTGAGGTGGGTGGATATTTTCAGCAGAAGATAAAAAGTACTCTTTTATAGCCAGTGCTAGCTGTTATTTCTTGGTCCTAAGATTTAATGTATTTTGGAGCACAAAGCACATCTTAAAAAATATTGAATATAATCGAGACCTAGGGCGAAACGTTGCCATTTTTAGCAGATGAAAATTACATTGATAGGCAGGGGACAGATGCTTGACACTAAGATTTAATGCCATTTGCAAAGCAGGCCAAACCTTAAAAAAAATGTTAATGTAGTCAAAACGTTGGAGTTCTTCAACAGAAGATAAAGAGTACTAAGAGATACCTAAAAGGTTTCCTTAGGTTTTGGTCCTAAAATTTAAGATGATTGTTATTTCTGACATTTTATGAGTCTGACGCACAGGGAGTGGCATGTGTTGTATTGTCCTGAGGATGGCTCTGTTTTAGAGCCGAAACGTCGATAATTATAACGGTTCACGTCCCGTAGTCGTTTTATTGATCCAAACCAAACCGTTCACTTTAACATCTATATCTGGGATCACCAAAAACACCTGCTCAGATGTAAGATTATTATGATGAACGCGGAAACAGGATCACCAAATGACGAAAACAACTATTTGAATTAGTCTACGTTTCGCAGATTTATTTCTGCATCCTCAGGACGAATTCGGTTTTGCCTTCCTTGTTCCTAAATTTGCACAGCACTTTAGTGCAGCAGAATCTGGAGTAACCATATTTTGAAGTAGGTAAGTAAGCATTACAAGTGACAACTACAAACACTTTAAAGTCGGATTAAAAATTAAAAAAATTATTAGCAGAGCATCAATTAAAAAAAATCAATATAGACGAAACTGACGTCGAAACGTTGGCGTTTTCAGCAGAAGATAAAAACTACTTTTTCACAAGCGGGGAACAGCTGATATTCTTAATCCTAAGATTGGACAGCAACGATTTGGCCGAAACCGGTTTGGTCCAGAAGTCGAAACGTTGCCATTTTTAGCAAGAGAGTTTTAGATTTTGATAGCCAGTGGACAGATTTGTCCACTGGCTATCATCAATTGTTTTCACGCAAAGCAGGGTAAATCTTTAAAAAAATGTTATATAGTCGAAATATTGATCTTCTTCAGCAGAAGATAGAGAGTACTTTTGTATTTAGTCTGCTGCCCATTCCATCAAGTAAATAAGAAAAACTCGCTGACAGATTGATATGTCATGAGTTTGATATGTCAACTTGGACCTCTAAATTATACCTCTAAATTAAGAATTAATAGTATATTATAAACTAAGGTTGTGAAGTACATTATTATGACCCGAACGTCAAGTTTAAATCCCGAAGCGCGTAGCGCTGAGGGATCTAAGACGTGACGGTCATAAGTAGTTCACAACCGCGGTGTATATACGATTTTTTCCACTACTAGACTCGATAAATCTACAACAGAAAATTGCCTAAATTAGTAAGATAGCGCTTCGCATATTTTATTACTAAGAACAGGCGCGTCTTCAATCCATTGTTACCGTGGAAACCGATAAAAAAAACCTATGGTATTTATGACGATATCACGGTGCCTAATGCTCCTGACAACTGACAGTTTTATTTACCGGTAAATAATCGGCCATAACGTTGTCATTATAGACCGCTAATGTTCAATTGTAAAAAATTTACGATTTTGTTGACCATTGGTGCAAACATTCTTTATTTGAAGGTTGATTTTTGGATAAGGAACATTTGCGCCAATGGTCGCTACCCCCCTTTTTCATCAATTTCGAAAAAAAAAATTGTGTTTTTTTGCTGTTTTGATCGGCATGAGGAGACTTCAATCCCATATAAACGTAACAATCATTTAAAGAGAAAGAAAGAGATATCCCAACTCACTGGGTGAGATGGACCAGACGATACCTCCTGGCCTGATATACGGGTGTCTCAACTCCAGATTTTATATTTTTAGCCTAACTGTTCTATATGCGTCAAAACGACTCGCCTTTTTATTATTGTTCGGCGGGAGGTTAGCTCTTGGTTAGTTTGCGTTAGTTTAAGTTAACATTGCTTAGTTTAGTTTTTTTTAGTTCGTTTAGTTCAGGTTAGTTAGGTTCAGGTTAGGTTCAGGTTAATTTCCGAAAAAATATGGTAACTTTTTTTCGCGGTTTTGACTGACTAGAATGAGGCAATTTCCATTCCCTATGAACGTGGCAAACTTCATAAGAGCAAAATTAGTCCCAGAAAGTAACTTTTTTCTAAGTGTCTCCAAAAAGTACCCAAAAATCGACCACCGAAGAGCTATTACCTCCGAGATTGTTGAACCATTGGGACTTTCGTTTATGGAAGGTTGAAGAGGACATTAAAAAAAAACCTTGGAATCACACTGATCAGTCCACTCATTCTAAAGTTATAAGCGGTCAAAGTTGGAGAAAATTTTGGTAACTTTTTTTCGCGGTTTTTGACTAGAATGAGGCAATTTCCATCCCCTATGAACGTGACATACTTCATAAGAGCAAAATTAGTCACAGAAGGTAACTTTCTTCTAAGTGTCTCCAAAGCACATTCTAAAAGTACCCAAGAATCGACCACTGAAGAGCCACTACCTCCGAGATTGTTGAGCCATAGGGACTTTCGTTTATGGAAGGTGAAGGAGGACATTAAAAAAAAAAACTTGGATTCACACTGATCAGTCCACTCATTCTAAAGTTATAAGCGGTCAAAGTTGGAGAAAATTTTGGTAATTTTTTTCGCGGTTTTTGACTAGAATGAGGCAATTTCCATCCCCTATGAACGTGACATACTTCATAAGAGCAAAATTAGTCACAGAAGGTAACTTTCTTCTAAGTGTCTCCAAAGCACATTCTAAAAGTACCCAAGAATCGACCACTGAAGAGCCACTACCTCCGAGATTGTTGAGCCATTGGGACTTTCGTTTATGGATGGTGAAAGAGGACATTAAAAAAAAAACTTGGATTCACACTGATCAGTCCACTCATTCTAAAGTTATAAGCGGTCAAAGTTGGAGAAAATTTTGGTAATTTTTTTCGCGGTTTTTGACTAGAATGAGGCAATTTCCATCCCCTATGAACGTGACATACTTCATAAGAGCAAAATTAGTCACAGAAGGTAACTTTTTTCTAAGTGTCTCCAAAGCACATTCTAAAAGTACCCAAAAATCGAGCACCGAATAGCTACTACCTCCGAGATTGTTGAAACATTGGGACTTTCGTTTATGGAAGGTGAAGGAGGACATCAAAAAAAACAAAAAACTTTTGGATTCACACTGATCAGTCCACTTCTTCTAAAGTTACAAGCGGTCAAAGTTGGAGAAAATTATGGTAACGTTTTTTTTTTGCAGTTTTTGACTAGAATGAGGCAATTTCCATCCCCTATGGACGTGACAAACTTCATAATAGCAAAGTTAGTCCCAGAAGGTAACTTTTTTCTAAGTGTCTCCAAAGCACATTCTAAAAGTACCCAAGAATCGACCACTGAAGAGCCACTACCTCCGAGATTGTTGAGCCATTGGGACTTTCGTTTATGGAAGGTAAAAGAAGACGTCAAAAAAAAAACAAAAAACCCTTGGATTTACACTGATCAGTCCACTCGTTCTAAAGTTACAATCGATCAAAGTTGGAAAAAATTATGGTAACTTCTTTTTTGCGGTTTTTGACTAGAATTAGGCAATTTCCATCTTTTATGAACGTGACAAACTTCATAAGAGCAAAATTAGTCACAGAAGGTAACTTTTTTCTAAGTGTCTCCAAAGCACATTCTAAAAGTACCCAAAAATCGAGCACCGAATAGCTACTACCTCCGAGATTGTTGAAACATTGGGACTTTCGTTTATGGAAGGTGAAGGAGGACATCAAAAAGAACAAAAAACTTTTGGATTCACACTGATCAGTCCACTTCTTCTAAAGTTACAAGCGGTCAAAGTTGGAGAAAATTATGATAACGTTTTTTTTTTGCAGTTTTTGACTAGAATGAGGCAATTTCCATCCCCTATGGACGTGACAAACTTCATAATAGCAAAATTAGTCACAGAAGGTAACTTTTTTCTAAGTGTCTCCAAAGCACATTCTAAAAGTACCCAAGAATCGACCACTGAAGAGCCACTACCTCCGAGATTGTTGAGCCATTGGGACTTTCGTTTATGGAAGGTGAAAGAGGACATTAAAAAAAAAACCTTGGATTCACACTGATCAGTCCACTCATTCTAAAGTTATAAGCGGTCAAAGTTGGAGAAAATTTTGGTAACGTTTTTTTTTTGCAGTTTTTGACTAGAATGAGGCAATTTCCATCCCCTATGGACGTGACAAACTTCATAATAGCAAAGTTAGTCCCAGAAGGTAACTTTTTTCTAAGTGTCTCCAAAGCACATTCTAAAAGTACCCAAGAATCGACCACCGAATAGGTACTACCTCCGAGATTGTTGAACCATTGGGACTTTCGTTTATGGAAGGTAAAAGAAGACGTCAAAAAAACCAAAAAAGCCTTGGAATTCACACTGATCAGTCCATTCGTTCTAAAGTTACAAGCGGTCAAAGTTGGAAAAAATTATGGTAACTTCTTTTTTGCGGTTTTTGACTAGAATTAGGCAATTTCCATCTTTTATGAACGTGACAAACTTCATAAGAGCAAAATTAGTCCCAGAAGGTAACTTTTTTCTAAGTGTCTCCAAAAAGTACCCAAAAATCGACCACCAATGAGCTATTACCTCCGAGATTGTTGAGCCATTGGGACTTTCGTTTATGGAAGGTAAAAGAAGACGTCAAAAAAAACAAAAAACAATTGGATTCACACTGATCAGTCCACTCGTTCTAAAGATACAAGCGGTCACAGTTGGAAAAAATTATCGTAACTTTTTTTTGCGGTTTTTGACTAAAACGAGGCAATTTCCATCCCCTTTCAACGTAACAAACTTCATAGAAGCAAAATTAGTCTCATAAAGTAAGTTTTTTCTAAGTGCCTCCAAAGCACATTCTAAAAGTGCAGAAAAATCGACCACCGAAGGGGTCTATCTCCGAAATTATTGAAACAATGGGACTTTTGACAATTTTGAGACAACTATAAAATAACGGTCTGATATGGAATTTTCTTAAAGAATATTCCTTGTGCTTGCAGTAAATTTTCCTTAAAATATTTTTTTTTTTTGAAAATAAATGTTTTTCCTTGCTAAGTGAAAACTTCTAATCCTGGAAAACTTGTGCTGTTAAAATCGTAGACTTATTAGAATTATTAAAAAACAAATATTATAAGACGCGTACAGAAAATTCTAGTGGTTGCAAAGCCTAAAACACACTCATTTTTCCCTTGCGTTGCTAGTGAACGTGCCTAATCACAATGAAATTTTGATATACAATGTTTCCAATTTTGACGAAACAAGTTATCTGGCACAGGAATTTACTACAAAACTAATGATTAATCAACCAAAAATTTTCTGATATTTTTCTAGTAAAAAAAGGCATTTACGATAAAGTACTTTTCTCTAAAACAAAGTACCCGCACATTCGATACCAAATTGTCGACTTTTCGAGTGAGAAACCGGCAAAAACATTTTACCCTAAAAAATTCCCATTTTCGGAGGTCCGACTCCGAACCTATAGTGTAACGTGTGTAGGAATAGAAACGTGTATATTTTTAGGGGGGCCGTTCGGCGCCACTGTCTCGCTCCTCTATAAAAGCATACCTGCAGCTTACCGAGCCTCAGTCGCATTCAAGCTTTTAAGCTGTGTATTTTCTGTCTTGTGTGAGCAGTAGTGATCAACCACATCAGACAACATGTGTGACGACGATGTTGCGGCTCTTGTCGTGGACAACGGTTCCGGTATGTGCAAAGCCGGTTTCGCCGGTGATGACGCACCCCGTGCCGTCTTCCCATCCATCGTGGGTCGCCCCAGGCATCAGGGAGTGATGGTCGGTATGGGTCAAAAGGACTCATACGTAGGAGACGAGGCCCAGAGCAAAAGAGGTATCCTCACTTTGAAATACCCCATTGAGCACGGTATCATCACCAACTGGGATGACATGGAAAAGATCTGGCATCACACCTTCTACAATGAATTGCGTGTGGCCCCCGAAGAGCACCCAGTCTTGCTCACTGAGGCCCCCTTGAACCCCAAAGCCAACAGGGAAAAGATGACCCAGATCATGTTTGAAACCTTCAACACCCCCGCCATGTATGTCGCCATCCAGGCCGTGCTCTCCCTGTACGCTTCCGGTCGTACCACCGGTATCGTCTTGGACTCCGGAGATGGTGTCACCCACACCGTACCCATCTACGAAGGTTACGCTCTTCCCCATGCCATCCTCCGTTTGGACTTGGCTGGCCGTGACTTGACTGACTACCTCATGAAGATCTTGACCGAAAGAGGTTACTCATTCACCACCACCGCTGAAAGGGAAATCGTACGTGACATCAAGGAGAAACTTTGCTATGTCGCCCTGGACTTCGAACAGGAAATGGCCACCGCCGCCGCTTCCACCTCATTGGAAAAGAGCTACGAATTGCCTGATGGACAGGTCATCACCATCGGTAACGAGAGATTCCGTTGCCCCGAAGCCTTGTTCCAGCCTTCCTTCTTGGGTATGGAATCTTGCGGTATCCACGAAACCGTCTACAACTCCATCATGAAGTGCGACGTTGATATCAGGAAGGACCTGTACGCCAACACTGTCCTCTCCGGTGGTACCACCATGTACCCCGGTATTGCTGACCGTATGCAGAAGGAAATCACCGCCCTCGCTCCCTCAACCATCAAGATCAAGATCATTGCTCCCCCAGAAAGGAAATACTCCGTATGGATCGGTGGATCCATCTTGGCCTCCCTCTCCACTTTCCAACAGATGTGGATCTCCAAACAAGAATACGACGAATCCGGCCCTGGAATTGTCCACCGCAAGTGCTTCTAAGCAATTTCTTAATTGCATTTTTAACATGTTGTTACTACTATTACTGTATTCCATCTGCAGTTACGATAATGCGACCGTGGTTGTACTGCCAGACAGACATTTTTTTTGCAAGAACACCTTGTATATACTTTAACATCTTTCGACTCTATGTTTACCTTATTTGTTAATACTATTTACTTTATGTAATTATTTACTTTTATTACGAGGCAGGTCAATAAAACCTCTTAGTAATAATACCTGCCTGCCTTTCATTTCCTATTTTAGGGTTTTACCAACGACTTTGATGTTATTATTATGTTATATTATGTAATTTTTTTAATAAACACTTTTTTGGGTTAGTAATTTTTCGACTTCTAAATTTGTCCCATTTAAGCTAAGCTAAAAGTAGCGATATCTCGTATAGAAACGTCTCTATTTAAGGTAGTGGCATAAAATAGCACCAAAGTCGTATATAGAAAACAAAACCCATGGTTGAAGAAGATGATCTAAATTTAGAACTGTTGCCTTTTTAGGCAATCCTCGTTGCAGGAGGCGTGTATACACACACACACACACACACACAGAGAAAACAGGACGTCATCCGGGATCTATTTTCGCCCGAATCGAAAATAACCTGGAAAGATTATGAGCCTCTGGCAGCAAGAACTAGGAATTTTGTAATATTTACACCATTTGCTCCGGTCTATTCTTAGATCGGAACAACTTATATGGTAACGGGTCTGGACAAACGCGCTCCTTTGGGATATTCGCGGTTCAAACACCTTAATTTCGTTAGGGAATCGGGGGGATATCGGACTCGGAAGGCGGCTGGAATGTGGGTATCGGTCCGCTTCATTCATGGCCTGGGGGGCTCCTGGCTCTTTATTGTTTTTTAGTAGCTAGCGTCATTCACGTCTCAGGTTAGCAGTTTTATGAATATTAGACGCTTGGGTAGTTGAATGTTTATTATTTCATTGATTTTGCATAGCGTTTTGGATCTTTATATCTGAATTATAGACGATAATGAGCGTTAATAAAAACTATGTCTGAGTTAAATGACCGAATTTTTTCAGTTTGATGTTTTAAAGTTTGTGCTTAACCCTTGGAGGCCGGAATTATCTTTCGCAAGAAAAGAGTATATATTTTTGGAAAACCTAGTTGTTTAGAGGTAACTAAATGTTGTGTTGAGGTTTATTTTTGATTTTTGTTTCTGATTTTGTTTTTCAAGGTAGTGCTCACCATGAAGGCACTAGGCATTAGAGATCCTAAATATATATGACCGAACAGTCGCTTTCACCCCTTTCAACCCTTTGTCCGCAGTCGTATCTGTTGGTAGGTTTTTTTGTCCTTTTTCTAACCATCCCACAATCGTAAATCAGGTCAGCCTTCAAAACTTTTTGGCGTTCAACAGAGTTGAAAAAATTAGCCCTTTCCAACTAAGTATCTTGCAAGATCTTGAACCCCTCTACTGCTAAGATTTGTTTCTGAAATATCACCCGCTTTTGCTGTATAAATTTGAAACTGGCAAATATATCCTGAATCGTCTGCCCGAACCCAAACCTTATATCCCCTTTCGATCGGTTTGTTAGGCATATACTGCTTGAGCATGCTTCGACCTTTGAATCTAATCATCAATTTGTCTATGGATTGATGATTTTAGGGCTCTTCTCCCTGGTTGCACTGCGTTGTTATGTAAATGAATGTCACTCAATAACCAAGAAAATCTCCAAAGTGGGGAGGGGTATTACGACTTTTTCTCAATTCTCAACTTTGACCGCCTGTACGTTGAGAACGCCTGGACCGATTAGAGTGTATGAAGTGAAATGTAGAGAAGTTCGGTAGGTGCAATATTTCCGGAGATAGACCCCTTCGGAAGTCGATTTTTACTTTTAGAATCGGTATTTGGACCATTTTTAAAAAAACCTCTTTAGAGGTTATTTCTATTCGAATTGAGTTTGTTATGTTCTCAGGGGATTGCAATCGTGCCATTCCGATCAAAAACAGCAAATAAAATTTGGAAATTTTCTTGAAAATCTTCAAAGGGGGG
This sequence comes from Taphrorychus bicolor, assembly GCA_951812265.1. NCBI lineage: Eukaryota > Metazoa > Arthropoda > Insecta > Coleoptera > Curculionidae > Taphrorychus > Taphrorychus bicolor. The sequence goes on from OX638303.1 coordinate 22,062,000, forward strand.
GTATACGACTTTTTTCTCAATTTTCAACTTTGACCGCCTGTAACTTGAGAACGCCTGGACCGATTACAGTGAATCCAACTGTGTTGTCCTCTTCTTGATGTCCTCTTTCACCTCTCACCATCGGAAGTTCCGTAGGTGCAATATTTCCGGAGATAGACCCCTTCGGAAGTCGATTTTTAGGCACTTTTAGAATCGGTATTTGGACCATTTTTAAAAAAACCTCTTTAGAGGTTATTTCTATTCGAATTGAGTTTGTTATGTTCTCAGGGGATTGCAATCGTGCCATTCCGATCAAAAACAGCAAACAAAATTTGGAAATTTTCTTGAAAATCTTCAAAGGGGGGGGTATTACGACTTTTTTCTCAATTCTCAAATTTGACCGCCTGTAACTTGAGAACGCCTAGACCGATTAGAGTGAGTCCAACTGTGTTGTCGTCTTCTTGATGTCCTCTTTCACCTCCCACCATCGGAAGTTCCGTAGGTGCAATATTTCCGGAGATAGACCCCTTCGGAGGTCGATTTTTAGGCACTTTTAGAATCGGTTTTTGGACCATTTTTAAAAAAAACCTCTTTAGAGGTTATTTCTATTCGAATTGAGTTTGTTATGTTCTCAGGGGATTGCAAACGTGCCATTCCGATCAAAAACAGCAAAACAAAATCTCCGAAATTTTTTTGAAAATCGCCAAAGAGGGGGGTATTTCGACTTTTTTCTCAATTCTCAACTTTGACCGCCTGTAACTTGAGAACGCCTGGACCGATTAGAATGAATCCAACTGTGTTGTCCTCTTCTTGATGTCCTCTTTCACCTCCCACCATCGAAAGTTCCGTAGGTGCAATATTTCCGAAGATAGACCCCTTCGGAGGTCGATTTTTAGGCACTTTTAGAATCGGTTTTTGGACCATTTTTTAAAAAACCTCTTTAGAGGTTATTTCTATTCGAATTGAGTTTGTTATGTTCTCAGGGAATTGCAAACGTGCCATTCCGATCAAAAACAGCAAAAAAAAATTCCGACATTTTTTTGAAAATCGCCAAAGGGGGGGGTATTACGACTTTTTTCTCAATTTTCACCTTTGACCGCCTGTAACTTGAGAACGCCTGGACCGATTAGAGTGAATCCAACTGTGTTGTCCTCTTCTAGATGTCCTCTTTCACCTCCCACCATCGGAAGTTCCGTAGGTGCAATATTTCCGGAGATAGACCCCTTCGGAGGTCTATTTTTAGGCACTTTTAGAATCGGTTTTTGGACCATTTTTAAAAAATCCTCTTTAGAGGTTATTTCTATTCGAATTGAGTTTGTTATGTTCTCAGGGGATTATATAGGTGCCATTCCGATCAAAAACAGCAAAAAAAAATTCCGACATTTTTTTGAAAATCGCCAAAGGGGGGGGGGGGGGTATTACGACTTTTTTCTCAATTTTCACCTTTGACCGCCTGTAACTTGAGAACGCCTGGACCGATTAGAGTGAATCCAACTGTGTTGTTCTCTTCTTGATGTCCTCTTTCACCTCCCGCCATCGGAAGTTCCGTAGGTGCAATATTTCCGGATATACACCCCTTCGGAGGTCAATTTTTAGGCACTTTTAGAATCGGTTTTTGGACCATTTTTAAAAAATCCTCTTTAGAGGTTATTTCTATTCGAATTGAGTTTGTTATGTTCTCAGGGGATTATATAGGTGCCATTCCGATCAAAAACAGCAAAAAAAAATTCCGACATTTTTTTGAAAATCGCCAAAGGGGGGGGGTATTACGACTTTTTTCTCAATTTTCACCTTTGACCGCCTGTAACTTGAGAACGCCTGGACCGATTAGAGTGAATCCAACTGTGTTGTTCTCTTCTTGATGTCCTCTTTCACCTCCCGCCATCGGAAGTTCCGTAGGTGCAATATTTCCGGAGATACACCCCTTCGGAGGTCGATTTTTAGGCACTTTTAGAATCGGTTTTTGGACCATTTTTAAAAAAAACTCTTTAGAGGTTATTTCTATTCGAATTGAGTTTGTTATGTTCTCAGGGGATTGTAAACGTGCCATTCCGATCAAAAACACCAAAAAAAAATTCCGTCATTTTTTTGAAAATCTTCAAAGGGGGGGGTATTACGACTTTTTTCTCAATTTTTAACTTTGACCGCCTGTAACTTGAGAACGCCTGGACGGATTAGAGTGAATCCAACTGTGTTGTCCTCTTCTTGATGTCCTCTTTCACCTCCTACCATCGGAAGTTCCGTAGGTGTAATATTTCCGGAGATAGACCCCCTCGGAGGTCGATTTTTAGGCACTTTTAGAATCGGTTTTTGGACAATTTTTAAAAAAACCTCTTTAGAGGTTATTTCTATTCGAATTGAGTTTGTTATGTTCTCAGGGGATCGTAAACGTGCCATTCCGATCAAAAACAGCAAAAAAAAATCCGACATTTTTTTGAAAATCTTCAAAGGGGGGGGGGGGGTATTACGACTTTTTTCTCAATTTTCAATTTTGACCGCCTGTAACTTGAGAACGCCTGGACCGATTAGAGTGAATCCAACTGTGTTGTCCTCTTCTTGATGTCCTCTTTCACCTCCCACCATCGGAAGTTCCGTAGGTGCAATATTTCCGGAGATAGACCCCTTCGGAGGTCGATTTTTAGGCACTTTTAGAATCGGTTTTTGGACCATTTTTTAAAAAACCTCTTTAGAGGTTATTTCTATTCGAATTGAGTTTGTTATGTTCTCAGGGGATTGCAAACGTGCCATTCCGATCAAAAACAGCAAAACAAAATCTCCGAATTTTTTTTTAAAATCGCCAAAGGGGGGGGTGTTACGACTTTTTTCTCAATTTTCAACTTTGACCGCCTGTAACTTGAGAACGCCTGGACCGAATAGAATGAATCTAACTGTGTTGTCCTCTTCTTGATGACCTCTTTCACCTCCCACCATCGGAAGTTCCGTAGGTGCAATATTTCCGGAGATAGACCCCTTCGGAGGTCGATTTTTAGGCACTTTTAGAATCGGTTTTTGGACCATTTTTTAAAAAACCTCTTTAGAGGTTATTTCTATTCGTATTGAGTTTGTTATATTCACAGGGAATTGCAAACGTGCCATTCCGATCAAAAACAGCAAAAGAAAAATCCGACATTTTTTTGAAAATCGCCAAAGGGGGGGGATTACGACTTTTTTCTCAATTTTCAACTTTGACCGCCTGTAACTTGAGAACGCCTGAACCGATTAGAATGAATCCAACTGTGTTGTCCTCTTCTTGATGTCCTCTTTCACCTCCCATCATCGGAAGTTCCGTAGGTGCAATATTTCCGGAGATAGACCCCTTCGGAGGTCGATTTTTAGGCACTTTTAGAATCGGTTTTTGGACCATTTTTAAAAAAACCTCTTTAGAGGTTATTTCTATTCGAATTGAGTTTGTTATGTTCTCAGGGGATTGTAAACGTGCCATTCCGATCAAAAACAGCCAAAAAAAATGTCCGACATTTTTTTGAAAATCTTCAAAGGGGGGGGTATTACGACTTTTTTCTCAATTTTCAACTTTGACCGCCTGTAACTTGAGAACGCCTGGACCGATTAGAGTGAATCCAACTGTGTTGTCCTCTTCTTGATGTCCTCTTTCACCTCTCACCATCGGAAGTTCTGTAGGTGCAATATTTCCGGAGATAGACCCCTTCGGAAGTCGGTTTTTAGGCACTTTTAGAATCGGTTTTTGGACCATTTTTTAAAAAACCTCTTTAGAGGTTAATTCTATTCGAATTGAGTTTGTTCTGTTCTCAGGGGATTGTAAACGTGCCATTCCGATCAAAAACAGCAAAAAAAATGTCCGACATTTTTTTGAAAATCTTCAAAGGGGGGGGTATTACGACTTTTTTCTCAATTTTCAACTTTGACCGCCTGTAACTTGAGAACGCCTGGACCGATTGGAGTGAATCCAACTGTGTTGTCCTCTTCTAGATGTCCTCTTTCACCTCCCACCATCGGAAGTTCCGTAGGTGCAATATTTCCGGAGATAGACCCCTTCGGAGGTCTATTTTTAGGCACTTTTAGAATCGGTTTTTGGACCATTTTTAAAAAATCCTCTTTAGAGGTTATTTCTATTCGAATTGAGTTTGTTATATTCACAGGGAATTGCAAACGTGCCATTCCGATCAAAAACAGCAAAAGAAAAATCCGACATTTTTTTGAAAATCGCCAAAGGGGGGGTATTACGACTTTTTTCTCAATTTTCAACTTTGACCGCCTGTAACTTGAGAACGCCTGGACCGATTGGAGTGAATCCAACTGTGTTGTCCTCTTCTAGATGTCCTCTTTCACCTCCCACCATCGGAAGTTCCGTAGGTGCAATATTTCCGGAGATAGACCCCTTCGGAGGTCTATTTTTAGGCACTTTTAGAATCGGTTTTTGGACCATTTTTAAAAAATCCTCTTTAGAGGTTATTTCTATTCGAATTGAGTTTGTTATATTCACAGGGAATTGCAAACGTGCCATTCCGATCAAAAACAGCAAAAGAAAAATCCGACATTTTTTTGAAAATCGCCAAAGGGGGGGGATTACGACTTTTTTCTCAATTTTCAACTTTGACCGCCTGTAACTTGAGAACGCCTGAACCGATTAGAATGAATCCAACTGTGTTGTCCTCTTCTTGATGTCCTCTTTCACCTCCCATCATCGGAAGTTCCGTAGGTGCAATATTTCCGGAGATAGACCCCTTCGGAGGTCGATTTTTAGGCACTTTTAGAATCGGTTTTTGGACCATTTTTAAAAAAACCTCTTTAGAGGTTATTTCTATTCGAATTGAGTTTGTTATGTTCTCAGGGGATTGTAAACGTGCCATTCCGATCAAAAACAGCCAAAAAAAATGTCCGACATTTTTTTGAAAATCTTCAAAGGGGGGGGTATTACGACTTTTTTCTCAATTTTCAACTTTGACCGCCTGTAACTTGAGAACGCCTGGACCGATTAGAGTGAATCCAACTGTGTTGTCCTCTTCTTGATGTCCTCTTTCACCTCTCACCATCGGAAGTTCTGTAGGTGCAATATTTCCGGAGATAGACCCCTTCGGAAGTCGGTTTTTAGGCACTTTTAGAATCGGTTTTTGGACCATTTTTTAAAAAACCTCTTTAGAGGTTAATTCTATTCGAATTGAGTTTGTTCTGTTCTCAGGGGATTGTAAACGTGCCATTCCGATCAAAAACAGCAAAAAAAATGTCCGACATTTTTTTGAAAATCTTCAAAGGGGGGGGTATTACGACTTTTTTCTCAATTTTCAACTTTGACCGCCTGTAACTTGAGAACGCCTGGACCGATTGGAGTGAATCCAACTGTGTTGTCCTCTTCTTGATGTCCTCTTTCACCTCCCACCATCGGAAGTTCCGTAGGTGCAATATTTCCGGAGATAGACCCCTTCGGAAGTCGATTTTTAGGCACTTTTAGAATCGGTTTTTGGACCATTTTTTAAAAAACCTCTTTAGAGGTTATTTCTATTCGAATTGAGTTTGTTATATTCACAGGGAATTGCAAACGTGCCATTCCGATCAAAAACAGCAAAAGAAAAATCCGACATTTTTTTGAAAATCGCCAAAGGGGGGGGATTACGACTTTTTTCTCAATTTTCAACTTTGACCGCCTGTAACTTGAGAACGCCTGAACCGATTAGAATGAATCCAACTGTGTTGTCCTCTTCTTGATGTCCTCTTTCACATCTCACCATCGGAAGTTCCGTAGGTGCAATATTTCCGGAGATAGACCCCTTCGGAAGTCGGTTTTTAGGCACTTTTAGAATCGGTTTTTGGACCATTTTTAAAAAAACCTCTTTAGAGGTTATTTCTATTCGAATTGAGTTTGTTATGTTCTCAGAGAATTGCAAACGTGCCATTCCGATCAAAAACAGCAAAAAAAAATTCAGAAATTTTTTTGAAAATCGCCAAAAGGGGGGTATTACGACTTTTTTCTCAATTTTTAATTTTGAGCGCCTGTAACTTGAGAACGCCTGGACCGATTAGAGTGAATCCAACTGTGTTGTCCTCTTCTTGATGTCCTCTTTCACCTCTCACCATCGGAAGTTCCGTAGGTGCAGTATTTCCGGAGATACCCCCTTCGGAGGTCGATTTTTAGGCACTTTTAGAATCGGTTTTTGGACCATTTTTTAAAAAACCTCTTTAGAGGTTATTTCTATTCGAATTGAGTTTGTTATGTTCTCAGAAAATTGCAAACGTGCCATTCCGATCAAAAACAGCAAAAAAAAATTCAGAATTTTTTTTGAAAATCGCCAAAGGGGGGGTATTACGACTTTTTTCTCAATTTTCAATTTTGAGCGCCTGTAACTTGAGAACGCCTGGACCGATTAGAGTGAATCCAACTGTGTTGTCCTCTTCTTGATGTCCTCTTTCACCTCTCACCATCGGAAGTTCCGTAGGTGCAGTATTTCCGGAGATACCCCCTTCGGAGGTCGATTTTTAGGCACTTTTAGAATCGGTTTTTGGACCATTTTTTAAAAAACCTCTTTAGAGGTTATTTCTATTCGAATTGAGTTTGTTATGTTCTCAGAAAATTGCAAACGTGCCATTCCGATCAAAAACAGCAAAAAAAAATTCCGAAATTTTTTTGAAAATCGCCAAAGGGGGGGTATTACGACTTTTTTCTCAATTTTCAATTTTGACCGCCTGTAACTTGAGAACGCCTGGACCGATTAGAGTGAATCCAACTGTGTTGTCCTCTTCTTGATGTCCTCTTTCACCTCCCAACATCGGAAGTTCCGTAGGTGCAATATTTCCGGAGATAGACCCCTTCGGAGGTCGATTTTTAGGCACTTTTAGAATCGGTTTTTGGACCATTTTTAAAAAAACCTCTTTAGAGGTTATTTCTATTCGAATTGAGTTTGTTATGTTCTCAGGGGATTGCAAACGTGCCATTCCGATCAAAAACAGCCAAAAAAAATTCCGACATTTTTTCGAAAATCGCCAAAGGGGGGGGGGGGTATTACGACTTTTTTCTCAATTTTCAACTTTGACCGCCTGTAACTTGAGAACGCCTGAACCGATTAGAGTGAATCTAACTGTGTTGTCCTCTTCTTGATGTCCTCTTTCACCTCCCACCATCGGAAGTTCCGTAGGTGCAATATTTCCGGAGATAGACCCCTTCGGAGGTCGATTTTTAGGCACTTTTAGAATCGGTTTTTGGACCATTTTTAAAAAAACCTCTTTAGAGGTTATTTCTATTCGAATTGAGTTTGTTATGTTCTCAGGGGATTGCAAACGTGCCATTCCGATCAAAAACAGCCAAAAAAAATTCCGACATTTTTTTGAAAATCTTCAATGGGGGGGGGGGGTATTACGACTTTTTTCTCAATTTTCAACTTTGACCGCCTGTAACTTGAGAACGCCTGAACCGATTAGAATGAATCCAACTGTGTTGTCCTCTTCTTGATGTCCTCTTTCACCTCCCACCATTGGAAGTTCCGTAGGTGCAATATTTCCGGAGATAGACCCCTTCGGAGGTCGATTTTTAGGCACTTTTAGAATCGGTTTTTGGACCATTTTTTAAAAAACCTCTTTAGAGGTTATTTCTATTCGAATTGAGTTTGTTATGTTCTCAGGGGATTGCAAACGTGCCAATCCGATCAAAAACAGCAAAACAAACTTTCCGAAATTTTTTTGAAAATCTTCAAAGGGGGGGGGGTATTACGACTTTTTTCTCAATTTTCAACTTTGACCGCCTGTAACTTGAGAACGCCTGGACCGATTAGAGTGAATCCAACGGTGTTGTCCTCTTCTTGATGTCCTCTTTCACCTCCCACCATCGGAAGTTCCGTAGGTGTAATATTTCCGGAGATAGACCCCTTCGGAGGTCGATTTTTAGGCACTTTTAGAATCGGTTTTTGGACCATTTTTTAAAACACCTCTTTAGAGGTTATTTCTATTCGAATTGAGTTTGTTATGTTCTCAGGAAATTGCAAACGTGCCATTCCGATCAAAAACAGCAAAAAAAAATTCCGACATTTTTTTGAAAATCGCCAAAGGGGGGGGGTATTACGTCTTTTTTCTCAATTTTCAACTTTGACCGCCTGTAACTTGGGAACGCCTGGACCGATTAGAGTGAATCCGACTGTGTTGTCCTCTTCTTGATGTCCTCTTTCACCTCCCACCATCGGAAGTTCCGTAGGTGCAATATTTCCGGAGATAGACCCCTTCGGAGGTCGATTTTTAGGCACTTTTAGAATCGGTTTTTGGACCATTTTTTAAAAAACCTCTTTAGAGGTTATTTCTATTCGAATTGAGTTTGTTATGTTCTCAGAGAATTGCAAACGTGCCATTCCGATCAAAAACAGCAAAAAAAAATTCCGAAATTTTTTTGAAAATTGCCAAAGGGGGGGTATTACGACTTTTTTCTCAATTTTCAATTTTGAGCGCCTGTAACTTGAGAACGCCTGGACCGATTAGAGTGAATCCAACTGTGTTGACCTCTTCTTGATGTCCTCTTTCACCTCTCACCATCGGAAGTTCCGTAGGTGCAGTATTTCCGGAGATACCCCCTTCGGAGGTCGATTTTTAGGCACTTTTAGAATCGGTTTTTGGACCATTTTTTAAAAAACCTCTTTAGAGGTTATTTCTATTCGAATTGAGTTTGTTATGTTCTCAGAAAATTGCAAACGTGCCATTCCGATCAAAAACAGCAAAAAAAAATTCCGAAATTTTTTTGAAAATCGCCAAAGGGGGGGTATTACGACTTTTTTCTCAATTTTCAACTTTGACCGCCTGTAGCTTGAGAACGCCTTGACCGATTAGAATGAATCCAACTGTGTTGTCCTCTTCTTGATGTCCTCTTTCACCTCCCACCATCGGAAGTTCCGTAGGTGCAATATTTCCGGAGATAGACCCCTTCGGAGGTCGATTTTTAGGCACTTTTAGAATCGGTTTTTGGACCATTTTTAAAAAAACTCTTTAGAGGTTATTTCTATTCGAATTGAGTTTGTTATATTCACAGGGAATTGCAAACGTGCCATTCCGATCAAAAACAGCAAAAGAAAAATCCGACATTTTTTTGAAAATCGCCAAAGGGGGGGGTATTACGACTTTTTTCTCAATTTTTAACTTTGACCGCCTGTAACTTGAGAACGCCTGGACCGATTAGAATGAATCCAACTGTGTTGTCCTCTTCTTGATGTCCTCTTTCACCTCCCACCATCGGAAGTTCCGTAGGTGCAATATTTCCGGAGATAGACCCCTTCGGAGGTCGATTTTTAGGCACTTTTAGAATCGGTTTTTGGACCATTTTTTAAAAAACCTCTTTAGAGGTTATTTCTATTCGAATTGAGTTTGTTATGTTCTCAGGGAATTGCAAACGTGTCATTCCGATCAAAAACAGCAAAAAAAAATTCCGACATTTTTTTGAAAATCTTTAAAGGGGGGGGGGTTATTACGACTTTTTCTCAATTTTCAACTTTGACCGCCTGTAACTTGAGAACGCCTGGACCGATTAGAATGAATCCAACTGTGTTGTCCTCTTCTTGATGTCCTCTTTCACCTCCCACCATCGGAAGTTCCGTAGGTGCAATATTTCCGGAGATAGACCCCTTCGGAGGTCGATTTTTAGGCACTTTTAGAATCGGTTTTTGGACCATTTTTTAAAAAACCTCTTTAGAGGTTATTTCTATTCGAATTGAGTTTGTTATGTTCTCAGGGGATTGCAGACGTGCCATTCCGATCAAAAACAGCAAAACAAAATCTCCGAATTTTTTTTTAAAATCGCCAAAGGGGGGGGTGTTACGACTTTTTTCTCAATTTTCAACTTTGACCGCCTGTAACTTGAGAACGCCTGGACCGAATAGAATGAATCTAACTGTGTTGTCCTCTTCTTGATGACCTCTTTCACCTCTCACCATCGGAAGTTCCATAGGTGCAATATTTCCGGAGATAGACCCCTTCGGAGGTCGATTTTTAGGCACTTTTAAAATCGGTTTTTGGACCATTTTTTAAAAAACCTCTTTAGAGTTTATTTCTATTCGAATTGAGTTTGTTATGTTCTCAGAGAATTGCAAACGTGCCATTCCGATCAAAAACAGCAAAAAAAAATTCCGAAATTTTTTTGAAAATTGCCAAAGGGGGGGGTATTACGACTTTTTTCTCAATTTTCAACTTTGACCGCCTGTAACTTGAGAACGCCTGGACCGATTAGAATGAATCCAACTGTGTTGTCCTCTTCTTGATGTCCTCTTTCACCTCCCACCATCGGAAGTTCCGTAGGTGTAATATTTCCAGAGATAGACCCCTTCGGAGGTCGATTTTTAGGCACTTTTAGAATCGGTTTTTGGACCATTTTTTAAAACACCTCTTTAGAGGTTATTTCTATTCGAATTGAGTTTGTTATGTTCTCAGGAAATTGCAAACGTGCCATTCCGATCAAAAACAGCAAAAAAAAATTCCGACATTTTTTTGAAAATCGCCAAAGGGGGGGGGGTATTACGTCTTTTTTCTCAATTTTCAACTTTGACCGCCTGTAACTTGGGAACGCCTGGACCGATTAGAGTGAATCCGACTGTGTTGTCCTCTTCTTGATGTCCTCTTTCACCTCCCACCATCGGAAGTTCCGTAGGTGCAATATTTCCGGAGATAGACCCCTTCGGAGGTCGATTTTTAGGCACTTTTAGAATCGGTTTTTGGACCATTTTTTAAAAAACCTCTTTAGAGGTTATTTCTATTCGAATTGAGTTTGTTATGTTCTCAGGGGATTGTAAACGTGCCATTCCGATCAAAAACACCAAAAAAAAATTCCGAAATTTTTTTGAAAATCTTCAAAGGGGGGGGTATTACGACTTTTTTCTCAATTTTCAACTTTGACCGCCTGTAACTTGAGAACGCCTGGACCGATTAGAGTGAATCCAACTGTGTTGTCCTCTTCTTGATGTCCTCTTTCTCCTCCCACCATCGGAAGTTCCGTAGGTGCAATATTTCCGGAGATAGACCCCTTCGGAAGTCGATTTTTAGGCACTTTTAGAATCGGTTTTTGGACCATTTTTTAAAAAACCTCTTTAGAGGTTATTTCTATTCGAATTGAGTTTGTTATATTCACAGGGAATTGCAAACGTGCCATTCCGATCAAAAACAGCAAAAGAAAAATCCGACATTTTTTTGAAAATCGCCAAAGGGGGGGTATTACGACTTTTTTCTCAATTTTTAAATTTGACCGCCTGTAACTTGAGAACGCCTGGACCGATTAGAGTGAATCCAACTGTGTTGTCCTCTTCTTGATGTCCTCTTTCACCTCCCACCATCGGAAGTTCCGTAGGTGTAATATTTCCGGAGATAGACCCCTTCGGAGGTCTATTTTTAGGCACTTTTAGAATCGGTTTTTGGACCATTTTTAAAAAAACCTCTTTAGAGGTTATTTCTATTCGAATTGAGTTTGTTATGTTCTCAGGGGATTGTAAACGTGCCATTCCGATCAAAAACAGCAAAAAAAAATTCCGACATTTTTTTGAAAATCTTCAAAGGGGGGGTATTACGACTTTTTTCTCAATTTTTAACTTTGACCGCCTGTAACTTGAGAACGCCTGGACCGATCAGAGTGAATCCAACTGTGTTGTCCTCTTCTTGATGTCCTCTTTCACCTCCCACCATCGGAAGTTCCGTAGGTGTAATATTTCCGGAGATAGACCCCTTCGGAGGTCGATTTTTAGGCACTTTTAGAATCGGTTTTTGGACCATTTTTTAAAAAACCTCTTTAGAGGTTATTTCTATTCGAATTGAGTTTGTTATGTTCTCAGGGGATTGCAAACGTGCCAATCCGATCAAAAACAGCAAAACAAACTTTCCGAAATTTTTTTGAAAATCTTCAAAGGGGGTGGGGTATTACGACTTTTTTCTCAATTTTCAACTTTGACCGCCTGTAACTTGAGAACGCCTGGACCGATTAGAGTGAATCCAACTGTGTTGTCCTCTTCTTGATGTCCTCTTTCACCTCCCATCATCGGAAGTTCCGTAGGTGCAATATTTCCGGAGATAGACCCCTTCCGAGGTCGATTTTTAGGCACTTTTAGAATCGGTTTTTGGACCATTTTTTAAAAAACCTCTTTAGAGGTTATTTCTATTCGAATTGAGTTTGTTATGTTCTCAGGGAATTGCAAACGTGCCATTCCGATCAAAAACAACAAAAAAAAATTCCGACATTTTTTCGAAAATCGCCAAAGGGGGGGGGGTGGGTATTACGACTTTTTTCTCAATTTTCAACTTGGACCGCCTGTAACTTGAGAACGCCTGGACCGATTAGAGTGAATCCAACTGTGTTGTCCTCTTCTTGATGTCCTCTTTCACCTCCCACCATCGGAAGTTCCGTAGGTGCAATATTTCCGGAGATAGACCCCTTCGGAGGTCGATTTTTAGGCACTTTTAGAATCGGTTTTTGGACCATTTTTTTAAAAAACCTCTTTAGAGGTTATTTCTATTCGAATTGAGTTTGTTATGTTCTCAGGGGATTGCAAACGTGCCATTCCGATCAAAAACAGCAAAAAAAATGTCCGACATTTTTTCGAAAATCGCCAAAGGGGGGGGGGGGTATTACGACTTTTTTCTCAATTTTCAACTTTGAGCGCCTGTAACTTGAGAACGCCTGAACCGATTAGAGTGAATCTAACTGTGTTGTCCTCTTCTTGATGTCCTCTTTCACCTCCCACCATCGGAAGTTCCGTAGGTGCAATATTTCCGGAGATAGACCCCTTCGGAGGTCGATTTTTAGGCACTTTTAGAATCGGTTTTTGGACCATTTTTAAAAAAACCTCTTTAGAGGTTATTTCTATTCGAATTGAGTTTGTTATGTTCTCAGGGAATTGTAAACGTGCCATTCCGATCAAAAACAGCAAAAAAAAATCCGAATTTTTTTTTGAAGATCTTCAAAGGGGAGTATTACGACTTTTTTCTCACTTTTCAACTTTGACCGCCTGTAACTTGAGAACGCCTGGACCGATTAGAGTGAATCCAACTGTGTTGTCCTCTTCTTGATGTCCTCTTTCACCTCTCACCATCGGAAGTTCCGTAGGTGCAATATTTCCGGAGATAGACCCTTTCGGAAGTCGGTTTTTAGGCACTTTTAGAATCGGTTTTTGGACCATTTTTTAAAAAACCTCTTTAGAGGTTATTTTTATTCGAATTGAGTTTGTTCTGTTCCCAGGGGATTGTAAACGTGCCATTCCGATCAAAAACAAGCAAAAAAAAATGTTCCGACATTTTTTTGAAAATCTTCAAAGGGGGGGTATTACGACTTTTTTCCTCAATTTTCAAACTTTGACCGCCTGTAACTTGAGAACGCCTGGACCGATTAGAGTGAATCCAACTGTGTTGTCCTCTTCTTGATGTCCTCTTTCACCCTCCCCATCATCGGAAGTTCCGTAGGTGCAATATTTCCGGAGATAGACCCCTTCGGAGGTCGCTTTTTAGGCACTTTTAGAATCGGTTTTTTGGACCATTTTTTAAAAAACCTCTTTAGAGGTTATTTCTATTTCGAATTGAGTTTGTTATGTTCTCAGGGAATTGCAAACGTGCCATTCCGATCAAAAACAACAAAAAAAAATTCCGACATTTTTTGAAAATCGCCCAAGGGGGGGGGGTATTACGACTTTTTTCTCAATTTTCAACTTTGACCCGCCTGTTACTTGAGAACGCCTGGGCCGATTAGAGGTGAATCCAACTGTGTTGTCCTCTTCTTGATGTCCTCTTTCACATCTCACCATCGGAAGTTCCGTAGGTGCAATATTTCCGGAGATAGACCCCTTCGGAAGTCGGTTTTTAGGCACTTTTAGAATCGGTTTTTGGGACCATTTTTTAAAAAACCTCTTTAGAGGTTATTTCTATTCGAATTGAGTTTGTTATGTTCTCAGGGGATTGCAAACGTGCCATTCCGATCAAAAACAGCAAAACAAAATCTCCGATTTTTTTTGAAAATCGCCAAAGGGGGGGTATTACGACTTTTTTCTCAATTTTTAACTTTGACCGCCTGTAACTTGAGAAACGCCTGGACCGATTGGAGTGAATCCAACTGTGTTGTCCTCTTCTTGATGTCCTCTTTCACCTCTCACCATCGGAAGTTCCGTAGGTGCAATATTTCCGGAGATAGACCCATTCGGAGGTCGAATTTTAGGCACTTTTAGAATCGGTTTTTGGAGCATTTTTTAAAAACCCTCTTTAGAGGTTGTTTCTATTCGAATTGAGTTTGTTATGTTCTCAGGGGATTGTACACGTGCCATTCCGATCAAAAACAGCAAAAAAAAATTCCGACATTTTTTTGAAAATCGCCAAAGGGGTGGGGGGGGGTATTACGACTTTTTTTTCAATTTTCAACTTTGACCGCCTGTAACTTGAGAACGCCTGGACCGATTAGAGTGAATCCAACTGTGTTGTCCTCTTCTTGATGTCCTCTTTCACCTCCCACCATCGGAAGTTCCGTAGGTGCAATATTTCCGGAGATAGACCCCTTCGGAGGTCGATTTTTAGGCACTTTTAGAATCGGTTTTTGGACCATTTTTTAAAAAACCTCTTTAGAGGTTATTTCTATTCGAATTGAGTTTGTTATGTTCTCAGGGGATTGCAAACGTGCCATTCCGATCAAAAACAGCAAAAAAAAATTCCGACATTTTTTTGAAAATCGCCAAAGGGGGGGGGGGTATTACGACTTTTTTTTCAATTTTCAACTTTGACCGCCTGTAACTTGAGAACGCCTGGACCGATTACAGTGAATCCAACTGTGCTGTCCTCTTTTTGATGTCCTCTTTCACCTCCCACCATCGGAAGTTCCGTAGGTGCAATATTTCCGGAGGTCTATTATAATATTTGGCAGAGTCAATAAAGATGTTTTAAATCAAAAATTTGATTTAAGAAATTTGATTTAAGAATTATGTTTATGTTAAGTTGTAAACTATTTTCCACATACAATTTTAACAACAAACTTTTTTATTTTTTGAGTTAGACCGGCCAAGTGACACCTTATTTTCAGCTGCTTTGAACTCAGAAAATCAATAGTGGAAAGATAACTTAGATATCTAGATTATTGACTAAAAAAATGGGCAATAAACGGCACGAGGCAATAAAAATTAGAAAAAAAAACAAGTAAAAATGTATTATGGAGTGTGGCAGAGTCAATAAAGATGTTTTAAATCAAAAATTTGATTTAAGAAATTTGATTTAAGAATTATGTTTATGTTAAGTTGACCCCTTCGGAGGTAGTATGACCCCTTCGGAGGTAGATTTTTAGGCACTTTTAGAATCGGTTTTTGGACCATTTTTAAAAAAACCTCTTTAGAGGTTATTTCTATTCGAATTGAGTTTGTTATATTCACAGGGAATTGCAAACGTGCCATTCCGATCAAAAACAGCAAAAGAAAAATCCGACATTTTTTTGAAAATCGCCAAAGGGGGGGGTATTACGACTTTTTTCTCAATTTTTAACTTTGACCGCCTGTAACTTGACAACGCCTGGACCGATTAGAGTGAATCCAACTGTGTTGTCCTCTTCTTGATGTCCTCTTTCACCTCTCACCATCGGAAGTTCCGTAGGTGCAATATTTCCGGAGATAGACCCATTCGGAGGTCGAATTTTAGGCACTTTTAGAATCGGTTTTTGGAGCATTTTTTAAAAACCCTCTTTAGAGGTTGTTTCTATTCGAATTGAGTTTGTTATGTTCTCAGGGGATTGTACACGTGCCATTCCGATCAAAAACAGCAAAAAAAAATTCCGACATTTTTTTGAAAATCGCCAAGGGGGGGGGGGGGTATTACGACTTTTTTTTCAATTTTCAACTTTGACCGCCTGTAACTTGAGAACGCCTGGACCGATTAGAGTGAATCCAACTGTGTTGTCCTCTTCTTGATGTCCTCTTTCACCTCTCACCATCGGAAGTTCCGTAGGTGCAATATTTCCGGGGATAGACCCCTTCGGAGGTCGATTTTTAGGCACTTTTAGAATCGGTTTTTGGACCATTTTTAAAAAAACCTCTTTAGAGGTTATTTCTATTCGAATTGAATTTGTTATGTTCTCAGGGGATTGCAAACGTGCCATTCCGATCAAAAACAGCAAAACAAACTTTCCGAAATTTTTTTGAAAATCTTCAAAGGGGGGGGTAATTACGACTTTTTTCTCAATTGTTAACTTTGACCGCCTGTAACTTGAGAACGCCTGGACCGATTAGAGTGAATCCAACTGTGTTGTCCTCTTCTTGATGTCCTCTTTCACCTCTCACCATCGGAAGTTCCGTAGGTGCAATATTTCCGGAGATAGACCCATTCGTAGGTCGATTTTTAGGCACTTTTAGAATCGGTTTTTGGAGCATTTTTTAAAAACCCTCTTTAGAGGTTGTTTCTATTCGAATTGAGTTTGTTATGTTCTCAGGGGATTGTACACGTGCCATTCCGATCAAAAACAGCAAAAAAAAATTCCGACATTTTTTTGAAAATCGCCAAAGGGGGGGGGGGGGGGGTATTACGACTTTTTTTTCAATTTTCAACTTTGACCGCCTGTAACTTGAGAACGCCTGGACCGATTAGAGTGAATCCAACTGTGTTGTCTTCTTCTTGATGTCCTCTTTCACCTCCCACCATCGGAAGTTCCGTAGGTGCAATATTTCCGGAGATAGACCCCTTCGGAGGTCGATTTTTAGGCACTTTTAGAATCGGTTTTTGGACCATTTTTAAAAAAACCTCTTTAGAGGTTATTTCTATTCGAATTGAGTTTGTTATGTTCTCAGGGGATTGCAAACGTGCCATTCCGATCAAAAACAGCAAAACAAAATCTCCGAATTTTTTTTGAAAATCTTCAAAGGGGGGGTATTACGACTTTTTTCTCAATTTTCAACTTTGACCGCCTGTAACTTGAGAACGCCTGGACCGATTGGAGTGAATCCAACTGTGTTGTCCTCTTCTTGATGTCCTCTTTCACCTCCCACCATCGGAAGTTCCGTAGGTGCAATATTTCCGGGGATAGACCCCTTCGGAGGTCGATTTTTAGGCACTTTTAGAATCGGTTTTTGGACCATTTTTAAAAAAACCTCTTTAGAGGTTATTTCTATTCGAATTGAATTTGTTATGTTCTCAGGGGATTGCAAACGTGCCATTCCGATCAAAAACAGCAAAACAAAATCTCCGAATTTTTTTTGAAAATCGCCAAAGGGTGCGCCATTACGACTTTTTTCTCAATTTTCAACTTTGACCGCCTGTAACTTGAGAACGCCTCGACCGATTAGGGTGAATCCAACTGTGTTGTCCTCTTTCACCTCTCACCATCGGAAGTTCCGTAGGTGCAATATTTCCGGAGATAGACCCCTTCGGAGGTCGATTTTTAGGCACTTTTAGAATCGGTTTTTGACCATTTTTAAAAAAAACCTCTTTAGAGGTTATTTCTATTCGAATTGAGTTTGTTATGTTCTCAGGGGATTGCAAACGTGCCATACCGATCAAAAACAGCAAAAAAAAATTTCGAAATTTTTTTGAAAATCTTCAAAGGGGGGGGGTGGATTGTAAACGTGCCATTCCGATCAAAAACAGCAAAAAAAATGTCCGACATTTTTTTGAAAATCTTCAAAGGGGGGGGTATTACGACTTTTTTCTCAATTTTCAACTTTGACCGCCTGTAACTTGAGAACGCCTGGACCGATTAGAGTGAATCCAACTGTGTTGTCCTCTTCTTGATGTCCTCTTTCACCTCTCACCATCGGAAGTTCCGTAGGTGCAATATTTCCGGAGATAGACCCCCTTCGGAATTCGGTTTTTAGGCACTTTTAGAATCGGTTTTTGGACCATTTTTTAAAAAACCTCTTTAGAGGTTAATTCTATTCGAATTGAGTTTGTTCTGTTCTCAGGGATTGTAAACGTGCCATTCCGATCAAAAACAGCAAAAAAAATGTCCGACATTTTTTTGAAAATCTTCAAAGGGGGGGTATTACGACTTTTTTCTCAATTTTCAAACTTTGACCGCCTGTAACTTGAGAACGCCTGGACCGATTGGAGTGAATCCAACTGTGTTGTCCTCTTCTTGATGTCCTCTTTCACCTCTCCCACCATCGGAAGTTCCGTAGGTGCAATATTTCCGGAGATAGACCCCTTCGGAAGTCGGTTTTTAGCACTTTTAGAATCGGTTTTTGGACCATTTTTTAAAAAACCTCTTTAGAGGTTATTTCTATTCGAATTGAATTTGTTATGTTCTCAGGGGATTGCAAACGTGCCATTCCGATCAAAAACAGCAAAACAAAATCTCCGAATTTTTTTTGAAAATCGCCAAGGGTGCGCCATTACGACTTTTTTCTCAATTTTCAACTTTGACCACCTGTAACTTGAGAACGCCTGGACTGATTAGGGTGAATCCAAACTGTGTTGTCCTCTTTCACCTCTCACCATCGGAAGTTCCGTAGGTGCAATATTTCCGGAGATAGACCCCTTCGGAGGTCGATTTTTAGGCACTTTTTAGAATCGGTTTTTGGACCATTTTAAAAAAAACCTCTTTTAGAGGTTATTTCTATTCGAATTGAGTTTGTTATGTTCTCATGGGATTGCAAACGTGCCATTCCGATCAAAAACAGCAAAAAAAATTTTCGAATTTTTTTTGAAAATCTTCAAAGGGGGGTATTACGACTTTTTTTTCA